>JAVKPL010007659.1:0-30292 GCA_032173675.1 Gastrolobium villosum
TAGCCCCTGGTGCACCACGGCTAGCCCCTGGTGCACCCGAGCTCATCCTGGTGCACCACGGCTAGCCCCTGGTGCACCACGGCTAGCCCCTGGTGCTCCCTGGCTCACCCTGGTCCTCATGGGCTAGTCCCTGGTGCACCACGGCTCATCCTCGTGCACCACGGCTAGCCCCTAGTGCACCACGGCACATCCTGGTGCACCACGGCTATCCCCTGGTGCACTGCGGCTCATCGTGGAGCACCACGGCTAGCCCCTGGTGCACTGTTGGGTGGTTTGCTGATGGTGGAAAAATATAAGTTTTGATAGGGGACGTTCCTCTGTTCTTGCAGAACACAGATTTGTTCTTTAGTTCCAACCCAAGTGCGCAAGAGCACGCATCAAGTATTAAAGGGAGTATTAGTGCCCAAATTATCATTCCCACGAGGATAGAATCCTAATGATTGTCTTACACTGTTTTATAAAGAGTGAAAATGAGAAGAAAAGTTAGTAAATGAACTGTCTGGTTAAACGTTCCCTACTGTCTTGACAACGTTCCTCAGGAACAGTAGGTTCAATCTGGTGGCAAACAATTGCTCGCGGTGTTATGTATGTGATCCTTCCTGTTTAGAAGAAGGTGAGATAATAATCATTGGAGTTTGATAGTTACAATATGTAATAAAGTAAAACTACTAAAAACAGAAGTAACTATAATCAAGAGACAACAAGGTGGTGGTTTAAAATAGTTTTAACAGAAGGAACAGATTCACTGCTCCACTCTTAAAGGTGTTGTTTTCTCTGCTCAAGACTTAGCACTTTTTGGCTTTGTCCCTGTTTCTTTGCCTACCAACTGTAAGAACCCGCACCGCTGATTAAGGTGATTAATTAAATAAATGTGATAATTAGGAAATAATTCCATAATTGACCCTAATAATTATTATGAGGCTATAATAATTATAGTAATTGGGTAATAATGTTGAAAGTCGCTTTTCGGGCGAGAAGCGCAGATACCGGTTCTGCTACCCGGTATAAATGTGTACCGGTGAAGTATACCGAAAAATTATAATAAGTGCATAATAATTACTAGAATAATTATTAGGACTTGTAAAACGAATTTCAAGTCAAAATAATGAGAGCTGATGCCAGAACTGATACTGACTATGGAAAAGCACGTACTGGAAAGGTGCTCCGAAAAATAAAAAAAATATGAAAAATATTAGAATAATTAGTAGGTTAAGATTCCAAAGTTCGGGATTAAGATCTTTTGCGTAGCTATTAATGCTAATACTGCGCGTTAAGTGGCCATATGGCTATTTATACACTTACTAGTGGGCACAAAACCCTAGAAATCATTCCTACGTGACTTTTGGCTGCAGCTTAAGTCTCTCTTGCTACCACCCTCCTCCTTGGCCACCTTTGCTTGGGAAAAACCTTCAAGTCACCTCATTTCCTTGAGTTCTTCACACTTTCTTCTTGCAAACACTTGGTTGGGTGGGTTGTGAGAGTGTGAGGCTGCATTTTTTGCACACTCAGCCACTGTGGTTTGAGTTTTGAGGGCTAGTTTGGGGAGTTGAGTGTGGGGAGCCATGATCATGGCATTTTGAGGTCCAAGTGGTGACCTTTGTTGGGGAAGAACCAACCTTTGTGGTGCTATTTTCGTGCACCTTGTTAAGGCTGAGTTTTGGGAGCTGTTTGGTGAGCTCCAAAGGCCTTCTTGCTGAGTTTTGAACTTTGGTAAGTTTTACCAACCATGATCATGTGTTTAAATGCTTAAAAATGGAACCTTGATGCATGTATTGAACTAAGTCGATAACTTAAGGGTGGGTAAGGTTAAACACACCAAGAAATGCATGTTTAAGTGTCTTTAATCGGTTAAAGTTGGATCCTTTGGACTGGATATTCATGAAAATGCAGAACTGCATTATGTCATGAAATATCCGGATATTTTTCGAACAGATATCCGGATATCGATATTCGGATAGGGTATCCGGATATTGATATCTGGATATGGGGATCTGGATATCCGGATATTGAATATCCGAATATGGTTAGTGTGATATCCGGATATTCTAGAATTTCGTAGAACAGTGAGGTACTGTTCATACAGAGATGATGTTGGGGTTTGTGGACCCTAGACTAAGGAAGTTGGACTTTTGTAATTAATGGACTAAGTCAGAATCATGTGATTAAGGGCTTATGGCTTTGTTGGAAGCCTTAAGACGTAAAACGTAAAGGAAAGGCGTAGTCTTTAAGTGTTTATGCTTGAGCTATGAATGATGATATGTTATTGGTCCATAACAGATTATGACACTGCTGTGTTTGGACTTTGAGAGTGGTTGGACTCTTGGCTTGGATTGATTGCTTGCAATGTAAGCTTTCATGTCCTCGGTTTAGCCATTGTTGGTTCCACCATTTCCCATGGGGGGATGGTTTATATGCATGATATGTTTTTCATGTACTATTTTATTGAAATATTATGGAGTTGTTAAGTGCAATTGCTGTATGATATTTATGTGGTGTTTTCCTTAAAGGGAAGCCATGGGGTGGTCCTTTGGGGGGTAGGTACAACATGGGCTGATACAACATGGGTTGGTACTGTATGGGTAATAGACATATTCCTGCACTTCTCTGATCAGTAGTATAGTATAACCTACATAACATGATATCTGCTGCATTGCAGTCTTTTGGAACTTATATCAGATATATGCTTTTGAACTTATATTTGCACATGTAAGTGAGCTTGGGGTGGAAGAGCTTTGAGGACCCCTTGTCTTACTGAGTTTTCTTGTTTAGAGATCTCACCCCACGTTTGGGGACACTTATTTCAGGTTCAGGTAACCCAGGGGTTGAAAACCAGGTGGCAGGAGGCCAGAGCTGAGTTAGATATTGTTGTTTTATGCTGACATGTTAGATGCTGGATATGCCTGTTGCTTTTATGTTTCGAGCTTCAGTTATTATATTGTTGTTGTTGTTGAGACTATTGTTGGGCTTTGTTGCCTTATTTGGTGAGCATGGGGTTTGTCCATGCCACATAGACTTGGTTACGTCTTGTTTTGATTAAATTTGTATTAATGTATCCGGATGTTTGTCCAGGCTATGTGTTGTAGTCCTGTGACTTAGATACTCACTGTATTTATATATTGAAGTATTTCAGTTAGTTGTCTTTGCAATTTATCATACAGGCGATGTTTTTACGAAAAATGATTAAGTAAGCAACTTGGCTAAGTATAATGACGTCATAATTGAAAAGAAAAAGATATTCTGCATTTTTAAATTAGGCGTGGCTTAATACGATGATATGATAACACTACCAAATATATACGGGGTGTTACACCAACTCTGATTCCTCAGCTCATGGATTAGATGGTTCACAAGTTTCCATATTCCTGTGGCTCCCTTGACTCCAACATGTACTTAGTGCAGAACCTTAAAATGGACGAGTTGGCCCCTTATTCCTAAGGTGACCGGTAGTGTTTTTGCCATGACACTACCTTCCCCCAATGACTAAGCTATCTGAAATTCCTTCCTTATGGAAGTTCCTTTCTCAGTATGTGCCCAGTTTCCATTGGTGCACAATGAATATAGCTTACTTAGCCAAAGAAATACAAAAAGCTCCAGTCAAGAGTTTCGAAAATGGTTCTTTAAGAGTTTCACTGTTCACCCTTCCACAGATAGCTCAGCTCATGGCTGATAATTTAAACATAATTATTCTAAACTGAAATCTCATAGACCCGAGATTCAGTTAAGAGATAACGAATGGAACGAAGAGAAAAACACTTATATTAATTTAAAAGACAGTTTACAGAAAGAAACAGAAAATGGAGAAAGATGGGTTGATGCTCGTGGGGAGTCTTAAGGGTTGATACAGAGAAAGAAGATGGGTTGTCACTTAACTACAATTACAACTTTTAAAATAAAACTAAGTTACTAACTACTACTACTACTAGGTGATCTCTTCCTTTCGGACTTCAAACCCTCCAGGATTCGTTGATGTTTTTGTGTGAAGGTGGTCCTATTTATAACTGGAAGAGGAGTGGCAAGGTTGTAATTCCCTTGGAGCTAGTTGCTTGTATGAGGGGACGAGACGGTGGTAGCAGAGTGTGAAGATTGCGCAGATTGCAGGGTTTGGTGATGATTAGTCGTAGTTTGCACACTTTCCCATTCCTTGCTTTCTTTTTCAAATGAGAACTCTTGATTCTCTGCTCTTCACGTTTCCAGCTGCTCAGTTGGTGCACCACCTCTGCTTTTAGAAGACTTTCATCCTACGTCACATGCAAAGTGTACAGAGGCATTAAATGAGTGGAGCAGGTGCATTAAATGCGTCTTAGTCCGTTCCCCTTTTAATATATTTTAAAGGAATATGTTACCATCCGTTCCCCTTTGAATTGTTGTTTACTTACAATGCAAGTAACAAAGAAAACAAAACCCATTTTTAAGAAATCAACCAAAAATGAGATGAAACAAATATCAAACCTTCCCCAACATAAAAACAGACATAAAACATACCAAATAACATCCAAGAACAGAGATATTGTAGCAGTAATGAAAGAGATAAGGGAAAGGAAGAGAAAACGTCGTAATTTATCATAGTTCACTCTCTAACCACTTGAGAGCTACATCGAGTCCGAGGTCGATCATTCCACTATGCTCAAGCTTACAACTGGTGCTTGAAAAACTGATTTACAAATGGAATTTTACAAGATCTATGATCAGACCTTGATCACACTCAAGTTAACCCTTTAAGATCATTCAAATTGTCTCAAAACCAATCACAGCAGTAAACAACATTCAAATAGCAAAAGAACAGCCTCTCCTTATTCACAATTACAAGAAAGATAAAAAAAGATGAAGGGAGAATAAATATATTGAGTTTTTGTCTCAAGATGTAAAAAATAAGCCTAAACAATGTTTAATTTTTGAAATTCACAATTCTGAGTTATTTCTATGTAAGATCATGTTTAGGTACCCTTATCACACGTTTATATAGGAGTATGATGAATTACATGACCGTTTATAGCAGTTAGACCCCTAAATTTTTATAATCATGTGCTTCCATATCCATATCCGGATATTTCACGAGCTCATATCCGGATATGTCATATCCCGATATGTCATATCCCGATATGTGAATAGTGTGTATCTTGATATTTCAATGACATCAGGCTTATTCTTACCTTTTGCTATCCAAATCAATTCCAAATAATTTTTTTTTGTAAGCAATTCCAAATAATTTCTAATAACATCTAACACATGAATAAATGTTTTTAACATCAATTTAACAGTGTTCCATGTGTGTGAGTCATTGATGCATGAAACAAGCATGTGTTTATCATATGCATGAGTTTATGGCTTTTAAATGCAATCTTAAGAGTAGTACCTCAATAAACTTAATCTTAGACTTCCTAATACTCTAAATGCAATTACAAACAACTTTAGCACATTCTTCATATTTCTTCATTGGTCTTCAAGTCTTTGAGTCATGTAGTTCCTTTCTTCATTTGAAATCTTTGACTTTAGTGTTGAATTTGCACTTTAAGTTATCCCTTCACTTTTGCATATTGCCTTAATCTTCTAACTTCATTTGGGACTTGTTGCACTATTGTCCAAGTTGTGCAAGTGTGTTGAGCAAGTTGGTGCTTTATAATCATCAAAACTTCAAAGCTTAAGTCTCGTGACATATGGTTCAACATAAATTATAATTCTTGAAGGGAGTAAAGGGTTAGGGCACCAAGACATTGGGTTTTAACTATTATAGATGAATTGATTAGCGATATTAAAATGACAGTTAATTAGAAATCAACTTAGGTTACACAGGTGAAGATTGGGGGAAATCAAATCCCCAATTGCTCTTTTCTTATCGCATTCGATCATTTCTGTAATCAACTTATCATGTTCTTGTTTTTAATTCTAATTTATTATCTTATTATTCGGTCTATCAAACTTAAGTGAAATAGTGAACTAGTGATTGAGATACTAATCCTCGTGGAAACGATACTCTATTCAATCCTTTATTACTTATACGATAAATATACTTACCAAGTTAGCAACAAAGGTAGAGGTGTAAATAGGCCGGGCCGGATTAAACTTTGACTTAAATAAGATAGACTTTTTAAGCTCAACCTGCTTTCTTAGCCCGAGTAAGTTAAATTATAAGTTTGGTTTAACCTATATTTAATAACAAAAGGCCTAGTCTAGGACTATTAGCCTCTTTAAGATTATTAGACCTTCAAAAATTAAAAAAATAATTAAAATAATATTATTTTATTATTAAAATTATTTAAATAATAATTTTATTTAAAATAAATAATATGATATAGATAAGCTTATAAGCTCATAGGTCAAGCCTCGTAAAAGAAAAGATTATGATATGGTTTCTAAATAAACTTTTTTTAAGGCTTAGACCTATTCTATTTTACTAAATATAATAAACCAAATCTAATCTCTGATGTAGATTGAGCCGTAGACTCTTGATATGCCACTTGACCTATCTACACCTGTAAACAAAGGTATAAAGGTCAATGGTCGGCAACCTTCTTTCATATTTGCATTAGGTTGATTCTGACTTGAACTTGGTAATTATATATATGAGCAACTCCATTTATAACTGTTGAGAGGAAAATATGCTAAGAAATTGATGCAAAGACATCCCAATAGAACGACATCAAGAGAGATTGATATAACCATAAGCTACTATGTATATTAAATATCACTTCACAAGAGCGCATGCCATATCAAAATTATATAACAATAAGCCAACTTAACTGAGCACAAAGTATACTTAATCTTCTGTTATCATCAAAATTGAACTTTGCGTTATAGATCATCAACAAAGCCGTATTCTCTTTTTAATCACTCCTTTCTTTGTTTTCGTTCATCTTTAGATAGACCGTTCAATTTCTTGTTTTCCTTTCTTCTTGTTATACAACAAGAACTTTTTCTTAATTACAAGTACTGAAGAATTTCTCGACCTTTTTATTGTACTTCTATTTTGAAGGCCGGCTTGGCTCAGCGGTAAGCTTGCTTGCCGTGGTGTGTCAGGTCGCGGGTTCGAATCAGTTTCTCTGCAAAAAGCAGGGGAAAGACTGCCTAGAATATTCCCTTCTCCAGACACTCACAAAGTAGGTATTTGAATTTGGTCTGCCTTTTTTATTGTACTTCTATTTTATTTGTGCTGGAGGTTAATTAGGAAATGGATTTTTACTCAAATCATTATATATATTCAGAATAGTACTTTTAATATAGCAATATCATAATCCATGCACTAATCCCACTACTATACATATGCCATTCTTTCTTGTTACACGCAGGACTCATCTATATAACCATGCAAGACATATAACAATATATATATATATATATATATACTACTTAGATATTTATAATTCACTGGAACACATGTTCAAGGTATTCCAATGATGGGGAAGAAAGGAAAATAATAGCTAGTGGGTGCCAAACCCCACTCTGGAGGCAGAGGAAAATCGATGGTTTTGGATGAACCGAACTGGTTCGCAGCCTTGCATTCCATGTCTTGTGGACACGATGTGAAGAAAGTAAGAGGAGTGGAGATTTTGTAGCTGTTTTTCTCTTTTCCTTTCACAATTTGTGAGACCTGGTTTTTCCTTGAAGCATAAAGGTGATTTGGCCCACCAAGAAGTTTTACAAGGCAGTTCTCAGAATGAGGTTTTGTATGGTCTGAGGGAAGGTCAACCTTGAAGGAGCCATTATCTTCTGTAGTTGTCACAGCCAGCTTTTTCACACCTTCACACTTCACTAAGACCTTAATCCCTGAAACCAAGGGAGAATTATATAATATGTTAGAGAAATAATATAAAATATTATTAATAGGGTTTTATAAGAGTTATGTTGTAGGAAAAGTGATTGTGTTATGTTATAGAGATTCGTTTTGCGTGCCGAAGTTTTTTTTTGCTGTGGGCTCCACAAAATATTGTGTGTGTGTGTGTAGGAAAATTTTTATGGTCATGTTAAAAGATAGATGATAAACCCTTATTAATATGATGTTTACTTAACAACTTAAGTTTTTGAGTCGTTCGACATATATCAAAGTCTATATAATCAAATGATCACGAGTTTCGATTATTACCGTTCTTGTTTTTTAATAAAACTAGTCCAAGATTAAATTGGAGTTGAATTTACACTTTACTAGACTATACCTAGGATATGTCTATTATATATTTGGCTAAGAAATGGAGTAAATGGAAATAAATTAACATTGATTTAAGCTCAAAGGTAGTAAATATGAAACGAGATATGAGACAAACCAGAGAAATCGTAGTTGTGAGTGCAGTCAGTGCAAGAGACTTTGCCCTTTACCATTTGGCATGCTGAGGTGTCAATTCTGGCTAGAGCTAGTGCAAAAAGAAGTGCTGTGATAACCTGAACATAAGCCATGAGCTATGGAAGCAAGCAATAGATGATAGATATGAAAAACTGAGAACTTTGAAGAGAAGAAGATAAGTTTGAAGCTTATATATATTGGTAGCTTTAGACATCAACATATTAAATGTGAGGGCCTAGAGCTGATATTAGTAGTTGGGGTTAACAATTGTAGATAAGTTTACTTATGCATATAGATTGGACATTTTGAATACTGTAACGTATTATTTTCCCTAGGTTATAAGGCATTGGTTAATACGTTTTTAATGATTGTGTATTGAAGCCAAATATGTGGTTGATCAATACCTTCATAAAAGGAAACTGTGTTAGATCTAACTTCGTATTGGAATTTACTTTTTCTCTTCGGATTTATACTTCACCTTTAGAATCTGGACATGTGGCTTGAATAAAGTCTACATGAAACAAAAAGTTGTGGTTTTCATATCAGACATAGGATTTTCCGTGACTAACTTAGGTTCAAAATTCATGGGTTTTTCCAATTACAAAACATTTACACCATCAAATTAAAAGTGCCGACCCAGTTCAAATACCCACTTCGTGAGTGTCTAGGGAAGGGAATACTTTAGGCAGCTTTTCCCCTACTTTTTGCAGATAGACTGATTCGAACCTGCGACCTAACACACCACGGCAAGCAAGCTTACCGCTGAGCCAAGCTTACACCATCAAATTAATTAAAAAAAATTGAGAAAGAAAAATAAATTAGGACAATTAATGCCCGGCACAAATGCAGCGACTTTTTGCTCTTTTATTAAGGAGGAGAAAATTTCTTGTAGAAGACATTTGAACGTTGTTATGAATTTTGGGGGTGACACTAGCTTGCTCTGAATATTAATGAACCGTAAGTGGTAGGTCATGAGTCATGATCGCTGCCTCTTTCGTGAAGCTACTAGACACCCCAAATAAAAGTGAACAGGGTTTTTTCATAGTATATATGCCATATTTTGAGTAAATAATTATAAAAGATTCAATCCATTATTGACATGCCAATTAATTTCACCTTCATGCGGTTTTACATATATGGGGATGCGATTTTACGTCACTCGCATGATGCAATTGTTCATTGAATATTCCACCCAATTTTTATTGAAAGATTTTTTAATTGAATATTCTCACATGAAAGATCTTCCATTACCAATGATTGCTGGTGCTGGTGCTGGCTATAGCCTGTAGGCTCCCTTTAGACGCTTTACCACCCACCATTCACACAAGTAGTGTGTGCTTAGTTATTTGTTACTTTTTCCCTTGTTCCTGGTCAATTGCATTTTCCTTCAACAACCTTAATCACAAGTCCTTGTGGAAAAATAAAATAAAATCACAAGTCCTCGAAATTTTGTTTGGTTTTCATGCAAACATTAATTTCCCAACCCTTTCCACTGCAACGGTTGAAAAGAACAACGTTGTGTGAATTGATGCCAAGTTTCATCTCAATATGACAAACTAGAAGGAGGCATTCTGGGCACATTCTCTGGCTGATGATAGTCATTTTAAGAAAGAAAAACCTCCACATGCAACAGAATAAGGTGTTGGTTTAGAAACGCAACACCACAACAACCAGCTAGCTACTCCACCGCAAGAGTATTAAACGAAGCTAACATAGACGACGCATATTATGGAACACAATCTTTGGTTGTTGTAGCCGAATAATCATTAAAGTGAAGCCTTAAAGGAAGAAAAGAGGGACCATTCATTTATTGAGTTTAAAAGATGAAATGCCATTGTCCCACTAGAAAATCAGCAAGTACTACACTGCTCAAAATGGCAATGAATAATGAAAGGAGTATCCGGGACCGGGAAGAATGTGATGGATTAGGCTTTGAAAGAGCGAGGAGCCACAATGGCACCATCATGCGAGGGAACTCTCTCTAATAATACATGATAATGGGACTTTTACATATAGGCTTTGTAGGAAAAGCGATTGTGTAATATTATAGAGATTCGTTTTGTGTGTCAGAGTTTTTTTTTTTTTTTTAACATGCGGGCCCCACAAAATGTTGTGTGTGTGTGAAACTTTTTGTGTTCATGTTAAATGATAGAATGGAAACCCTTTACATATACAGCGCCGTAAGAGGTTTTTGCCATTAGAAGGATAAAAACTGTTGGAATCTTCCTCTGCCTCCATTGTCATTCGCTTGTGTTTGCCAAATTGGAAAACTCTGCTTCATAATAAGAATTACTTTGTGATTATCAATAACGGAGTATGCATAGGATTTATTTATTTAGTTCATAAATTACTAATTAAATTAAAGTATCATTTATAATGAACTGCAATAACCAATTTACTGTCATCGAGATGCATTAAAGTATGGGGGAAAAAAAAAAAAAAACTAGGAAAAACAAACAATAAAATATTTGAGATGCAAATGTTAAGCGAAATAGAACACGGGCAACAGAAAAGTTTAATTTTGCAAGCAATTTTGTTTCATTTTATTCATTATTATTTTTTAGTAGATATCATTTAATTTATTTTAAAAACTAAGATATTACCTTCTTTTTTACTTTATCATTGTATCTTAATAATTTTACTAAATTAAAAAATTAATAAAGTGACAATATTTTGAATGTTTCAAGAAAAAATAATTTATTCAAGGTTAATTATACGTTTCTATATAGTTAAGACTATTTAATAGCCTATTTAATCTTTTTACAATTACCTTAAAGAGATATTTTAAAACAAAAATAGTATTATTTCACCACCAGTTAGAGTATTTCAAAAATACTATGAGTATTCCATTATTATTATTTTTTCAAAATTAATTAAAAGCTGAACATGCCCCAGAATGATTTGGTGGGAAATTTTCTAATGATATGATCATTCATAATTTAATAATAGTGTAAGAAATATTCACACTAGCAATATATAATAACCCTAATTTGTAAGATGTACTACTGCATTGGATTAATTATTTAATCGTGCATAATGAAGATTAATTAAGTGGGAGGTTTAATTAAATGTTAAGTGAGAGAAATAATAATTTAAAATGGTTAAGTGTGGTCAAATGAGTAAATGGGAAAAACATGTTAAAAGTCCCTGACAGCCACTCCCCGCTGGCATGCTCGCTAAAGCGAGCTGTTCAGCGAACATTGTAATTGCTCAGTGATGTAACTCGCTGAAGCGAGGAGGCCAGCGAGCAAACACGTGTTTTGTCAAAATTAGATGAAAACAAACACCTCATTCAATTATCTCACACAAAAGAACAGAGGCAACCATTTGTGAGTGAGAAGAGAGCTTGAGAAACCCTAAGAGAGCTAGGGTGAGTGAAATCACTTGGTTCCAACTTCAAAAGTGTGTAAAATCACTAGGAGAACTCAACCCACCAAAGAAATCCCTTTGAAAACAATTGCGTGGATAGGTTTTCCTCCATTAAAGTGGCGCCCCTTTGTTGATTGAGGGACTAGGAGAAGTGCATTGGCTCATTGGAGGTTTGGAAAGCAATCCTTGGGCAATTGTGGTGTGATTGGTAATAAGAAACCTTTTTCTTTTTCATGCTTTCATGATATTGAAATTTCGAGGGTTTTATGCAATGTGAATTGATTGGGTATGTTGAGGTTTGATTGAGGCTTAGTGCATATTAGAGAAAATGTTAAGGAAGTAAAATAAACAGTGAAAATGTGTTTGGAAAACCATTTTGATCACCTTCCTTAATTTCAAAAATGCATTCCCATGTAATGACATTGCTTGTGTTTCAAGTAATGTAAAAGAGTTGTATTGATTGTGTCCATGGTGTTTATAAGATTGAGACTTGTGGACATTTATTGATTAAGGATTGGAGGAGCCAATGGAGCTTGATTTGGAGACTTAGTGATTTCAAGCCTAGGTAAGTCCATGATGTCATGGAATAGTTGTTAATTGCATAGCATGGTGAATGAATATAGATATGTTCATGGATTACATCTTATTGTGTATTGAATGCAGTTCACCTTGTGAATATGTGTCGTAATAGCATTGCTATTGATTGGCATTCTTGGAGCAAAGAAGGTGACTTGTGATTTCTTTTGGTTGTAAAGAAATCTAGTGGTTGGAAGCTCTTGTAGGTAAGCTTTCGAACTTTGGGATTTATCTCTTGACTGTTCCACCAAGCTCGTGTGGATTTTGATTTATATGATTGTTGAATAGATGGAATATAATACAAGTTATGTGATGCCTGTTGTGTGTTGCAAGAGGGATTCTTATACGGGTACGTGGTTAGGAGGTTTTTACGTAATTCATATGGTATGTTACACGGTTGCGTAATTTATACACCATTCTTTGGCCATAGGATTATTTTCGTCTTAAGCGTCTCCTTTAAGGTATATTTACCATGAGGGATGGCTAAGACACTGTCATTTGTATTCTGAGGACGGTGCGACGCACTAGTAAGAATATTAGACAGTCTTTTGCACACTATGCATGCATACATACATTCATGATTATGTTGTTTATTGCTTCTTGCCTGAAGCAAACTTTGGGGTGGAGAAGTCCTCCAAGGACCCCTTAGTTTACTGAGATATTCATCTCACCCCGCGTCGGTGACCCCCTTTCATGTACAGAAGATGTTGGAGCATCTATTGGCAGGAGGCCAGAGTAGATTACATGATAATGATATATTTTGAGACGTCCTGTGTATATGTTACATGAATATGTATAGGATTTATATTTTGTAGCTCATTGATATATCATGATGTATTTTATTGGATTTAGCCTATGATCACCTTCCTTTGGTATTCTCATGTTGTTGGATGGAGCCAAGGACCTTGGTCATAGTTATTTTGTGTAGCTAAGTTCCAATGTGTATATTTGAGTTATTTGATGTATTTGGACATTATGTAATCATGGACAACATGTATACATGATGGAAGGGTCTGGATGCCTATCTTGCATGTTTTGAGGTCTATTACATATGTACCTTACTTTTACTTTTTTGGCAATGTATAGGAATTATGCATGATTGTCAAAGAGTCTTGCAGATTAAGTTAAGGATACATAACTTGTAAACTAAGTAAAGACAAGAAAGTGTCATGAATTGGTATAAATTGTTGAGGATGTAAGAGCACCCCAGTTTGTTGGGCTATGAGTTGCCTTTCCCTGATTAATCAGGTACCCAAGATGGTGTCAAAGTGGATGGAATGAGTCTTAGAGCCAAATGAACCATGAAGTGTTCAAGCTCTGCTCGCTCGCTTCAGAGAGGAGGCCAACGAGCTAATTAAAAATGAGATAGAAGCTGAATTGAAGCAGGGGACTGCTCATTGAAGTGCTCGCTTCAGCGAGCTGTGGAGCGAGCAAGCTCGCTGGTGCCCTAGCTCCAGCAAGATGAGCTGCAAGGAAACAGAGCACCTGGGCAGTAACTACTGTCTGTGGAATTAATTTGTTCGCTATAATGCTCGCTTCAACGAGCAGTACAACGAGGTGAAGCGAATTGCTCGCTGAGCAGCTCGCTTCAGCGATGAGCTCAGCAAGCTGCTCAGTTTGCTTAAAAATGAAAATAGTGTTGTGGGGTGTATGTAAACCCCATAGTTGTGTCTAACAATATGATATGTTCAACCTAGAATTAATTTTTCCGCAATGTCACTGTGTTGCAATTAAAGTTTTGAGTTTAATTTGAATACGATAATTATTGTTAATGGAATATGCAATGTTTAAAAAGAAAATGTTTAGCCGTATTTTTAATTGAACTATTGTGAGTGTAACTGGTGAATCTCAGTTAGAGGAAATGCCAGTGTGGCAAGTTTCAGGCTTTCAAATGCCCGTGTAGCCATGCCATTGCTGCATGTGCGAAGGTATCCCAGGCTGATAGGCGTTGAACCTAGAAAACCCTAGTCCAGGCTAATAGCTGGTGAACCCACCAAAATAAGCGGGCTGCTTAATATCATACGTAATGATAACATATCAGAATACTATGAATACATCAGTTTGAGCTTGAATGAATGTAAGATAAAATTATTTGAGTCTTGGCATTACTAAAAACATCAAAAAAATAAACATCAACAACACTTTTATCCCAAACTAATTGGAGTCGGTGGTAGATAAACCCAAATGAAAGAAACTCCAATCTACCCTAGCAGAGAAGAACTAATTTTGTTCGATTGTTTGCCAAACTATCAAATAGAACCCAAAATCACTTGCAAATTGCAATGAATGGAATGAATATCCATACAAAGTACTTATCTATTTTCTTTAAAAACATAAAACAGAAAGGAAAACAAAAAAGGCAGCCCCGGAATCGGTGTAGAATTGATCAACTTAGCACATACAAGGAAAACCAAGAATCATTACATCCTGCAACAAAAAGTCTAGGAAAGAATTTCTGAATCCTTCTAGGCTGCCCAAACTACCATCTAGCACCAAATTACACTGCTGCTCATGTTACTTCGTTTACATGCCTGTGTGAAAGTGTGCAATCCCTCCCAAAGCTAAGAGAAGCCTTGCAAGTTTTTAAACAAATAACGGAGAGATGATAAGAGAGAAAGTGGAAGAAAATAGAACTTAAAAAACACGAGACACCAGCGTGGCTAATCAAGTAATTTTCATCACACACGGATATATATTTCAAAAGTGAACAAAAGAAAGCCAGAGATCATTAAGAAATGCAACAATTGCACGCCAACAAGGGCTAGACAGTAAATCCAAACATTATAAGCAAATGGTTGTTTTCATTTTAATTGAAGCAAATATTGGGAACAGTTGTGTTGAATATATATATGGAAATAGCCACTACTCAACAAAAGCATAGATAAGTGGACTGGGTAGGTGTGTTTTAATTATCACAAATAACGACATGTTAATCAAACTTATTTACAAAAGATCGCTGATCTGAGGGGACAAAAGAATCCATCACACTTAAAGGATAGTTTGTCAATATATGCCTATCAACGAGAGCAGCATACGATATACAAAGAGAGGCATAGAAAATATTTGAAGGAGTAGGGTGGGTGCATGCTGAGAAAAGAACTAATTAGTCACCAGTCACTCTTTGTCATTCCTAACATGCACAAAATAAATACCCAAAGGCTTAGGTTTGTAGCCACTCCCTACCCCACAGGCCTACAAAATAAGAGCAACATTAGCTCCATGTCTACGGCTTTCTTGTCTGCAAGATTATAGACTGTTATGAACCCAAAAATGGTTCTGAGTTTTCAGAGATAGAGATGAGTAATACAGAGAGAGAAAAAGGAAAAAGAATACTTTAGGTAGTGTTTACCGAATTACAAACTAAGAGCCTAAAGGAAAAATTCTCCTACTAAGGGTTTCCCCTTTACAAAGAGTTGCCTCTCTTTCACAACAGAGCATTTGATCAGTTCTTATATCTAAATTCCCGAATGCGTAACTCCTATACAATTTCAGCTATTTATCCACCTAACTACCTAATTGTCATCGTAATTAACAAGCTATCTTCCTAACTAACCTGATGGCTTCTCTTAATTCTCTCTATTATTCAGTTTCCAATCCCTTGCCCCAACACTGAGTCTCGACCCTAACATGGACCCAAAAAAAAAAAAAAATACGAAAGTTGTAATTATCATGATCCCTTAATCCACGAAAAACAACACTATAAAGAACCATTGTATCCTACTTTTACTAAAAAAAATTTCAAAGTTTGTTTCGGGACAAAATGACAGCAGGTAATCAGGTGCTGACAAATCTATCAATGTTAGGATGACCAAATAACCAAAACCGAGCGAATTTGCCTAGTTCCAATGGCTGAAAGAGTTACTATTCTTTTTTCTTCAAAGAAAAAGGAAGTAATTACTCTAAAACTGATTGATTGAGTAAATTTAAAATTTCACAAGCACTATATAGCCTCAACAGGAGTTTCCAATCGAAAGTGCTTTATAAACTACCCTCGTGAAGGTGCATATAAAAAATCAGCCTAGGAGTCATAACCTGTCCGAATATATTCTTGTTTATTAAATAAGAGTATAAGAGATATATACAACACAATACAAAGCCTCTCCCAATATATCAAGTAAATCAATAAAACCTCAATAGACCAATAATAAAGATATGAAGGCTTTGTGTTTCTATATAAACCACCCTAAACATTCACAATTTTACATTCAGTTAGGGTTATATAGGCTTTTTGCCAATTTCCCAGAACTACTTCGTGGCCACTGAAGATCAAAGAGTAAAAGATATAATATCTCAAAGAATTCACAAGAAGAAGTCTTTTTCAACCAAGAAAACCTGTTTGGCGCCAAACTGCATTCCGAACCTGGCGCAAGTCTCTCCCTTTCAGCGTCCTCCCAACGCCTTCAAGAACAGAGTATGCTAGCATCGGTGACTGCGCAGAATTCCTCTCCACAATCTCATGCGGAGGAAGCATCTCTTCGTCCTCCGCCGCCTCCTCACCGTCGTCGTCTATGTCGACATCGCGCCGTCTCCTCCAGGCCTTCAACATCGCCGGAGACGAAATTGGAACATTCACCGGCGCCGACTGGTGGAACTTGACCGACGACGGAATTCGGTCCGACGGCGGCCTCGGTATGGCGGGAATGAGACGCGAGGAGGAAGAAGAGGCGGAAGAGGACAACGACGCGGAGGCGGAGACGGAGGCGGACGCGGACGCCTTGCGGAAAAAGTGCGAACCGTTTCGGGAGTTCGGCGAGGCGTCGTTTCCCGGCAGGGCGGCGAGGATGCCGAACGCATCGGGTGAGCCGAACCTGAAGACCTTCTGGTTGTGATGATGGTGGTGATTCGTTATGGTTGAGAAGGAAGAGGAGGAGGCGTGGTTGTAACTGGGACTGGGTTCGGTGTAATCGTCGTCGAAGAAGACGACGTCGTCCTCGATAAACTCGTCGGCGGTGGAGGAGGTAGGGTTTTCGAGAGGCGGCGCGTGGGATGGCACGCCGAGTAACCGCTCCGAGGAGGAGAATGGTTTACGGTTACGTAACCGGTTCGGATCGCGTAGATCCATGCCAAGTTCGGGTTTGTGTGTTGGAAAGAAATGAGAGTATAAGGGTGAGGTGAATTTCAATGCGATGAGCAAATAATAGCTTCGCTTCTTTTTTTTTTTTTTTTTAATTTAGGAATGGTAGAACATGGATATTTTTCATTTGGTCTATTTTTAATTTTAAAATTTAATTTTTTTTTTGTTATTGTTATGATTTTTAATATATTTGGTCTTATTTTTTTTCTTCTATTTTTTTTGTTCTTATTCTATATTCTTTTTTTATATATTTATTTCGTTCTTTTTTATTTTGATACATTTGATTTTTTTTTACTATTTTTTCGTTTAGTGTTTTATTAAGTTTTCATGACATTTGATCTTATTTTTCTTTTCTTTTTACTTTATTTTCTTCTTTTAAGAATGGTAGAACATGCATATTTAATTAATTTTCTAACAGTCTTAAGGAGAGATGTGGATAAAAAAAAAATCACAGGATTTAAGTAATTAAAAAAAAACATAAAGATGTAAATAATTTAAAGCAATACCACAAGGGATTTTTTGAAATTTTTCCTTATTATTATTATTTTTTAATACATTGGTGAAAATTGAACACAACCTAATATAAATTACCCAAATCCCTCAAATCCAAATCCTAATGGCTTAATTTATTATTACATTATTAAATGGAATGATCTAATTAATGACTATGGGAACAACGTGGGGAATGCAATGTCATAAAGGTTTGGAGATAAAATTATCTTTTTTTTTGTTTTTTTTTTGGTACACATATAAAAGTGTGCGGATATGGATAATATAGAGAGAAGAGAAAAAAATTGGCATTACATAATTTATGAGTATATAGAAGATAAAATTATTTTCTATAATACAAGATATATCAAACCCTTAATTTTAAGGGCAAAATGAAAAGAGCGCGTTTATTTTTTATTTAGTTTAAAATTTAGTCCTACATGTTAACTGCTTGTAATGGATGTGTCCGAAAGAGTTTAGGGAGGTGTTTGGTTGGGGGTTTTAAAATTACCTCATGCAAATGATGTTGGGATTCTGGGAAGCATGTGTTTGGGAAGGGAGAAATGGCTCAAGACCCAGGGAAGAAGGATGCATAGGATTTTCAGTTTTGTGCCATTTAGCTAGGCTTATGCACCATTTAAAAAGCAAATAGGGAGGTGGTTTTTTGATGATAACCGGCTAAATCACATCGGGTCACAACAAATCAGACCAAATATACCCTCTGATTTGCTCTCGAGAGACGCATCTTTGCATGGAGTAGCATGTGGAGCACTCGATGATTTGAGGCAATCTTGAGAAGCACAAATTGTTGGACACATTTCACTACTAGCTGCTTCTAAAGCCAACTTATGTGTGAATGTTCTGGAATGAGATTTAGTGCCCACAATGGGATGTTTTTTCTTCAGGCTTGACTCTGAAGCTGTAAAAGCCAGGGGTTGGGATGAATCTGATGGAAATTCTTGTGGTGGATCATCTTCTCCATTTTCCTTAGATTTCTGAGAAAAGCCCCTTCTAAAAGATTGAGACATATGAGAGGCTGGTGTTGGTCGCTGGTCAAGTGCTTCAATTGATGTCTTGACAGAAATGTTTTTGCTATGTTGGCATGCGCTGTATTATCTATTATGTCATTATTCAGCATGCATGCTGATAATGTTTTTGGAGGATGAGCTGCACATGCATCAAATAATGTCCCTGTAGTGAATGATTTGGAAGGAGTTATCAATATGTCTGGAATACGGTCTTGCTTTGGGTGATTTAATGGCTGCGAGTAACCTCTGCAAATTGGTGCTGGAGCTTCTTTTCGCCATTTTCCATCGTCTTTGTTCTTTATCTTCTTTTTGGTTTTGATTTTCGTTTATATATATTGGTTTCTCTCTATCTTCTCTTTCGTTTTGACATTTTCCATTGTCTCTATTCTGTATTTCTTTTCTTTTCTTTTTCTTTTTTCTTTTTAAAATTTTTAATAACATGGATATTTTCATAATTGTCACTTATTTTTCCATCTATATTTTACCTTAAACCAAACATAGATTTATAAATCTTACCTAATTTTCCCAGTAAAATTTGTTCAAATCAAATAATTTTTTTTACATTTTCCTACCTAACTTACTTTCTAACCATTTCCCTATCAATTATATTTCCCAAATATTTAAAAAAATTTCTTTTCAACCAAACACCCCTAATAGTGCTTTTACTTTATATACAATCTTTAATTAGTTCAAGAAAGATATTGTGTCAGATAATCTTAAAATATCAATAAACTTTTTGTCCGAATTTGGAACGGTTCCTTGCATTTTTACCTAATATTAACTAATTTATTTATTTGAGTTTTTGAGTAATCTAATTTAAATTTTGATTTTTAAAATTATTTCTTTAAGTTTTAACTTGTGTGTATATTAAGAATGGCTTTAATATAGTTAAAAGGGAAATCACTTCTGCTATGAATGCAGAAGTGATCTTCATTGAGTTTTTGAGTAATCTAATTTAAATTTACCTAGTTAAAGGGGAAATCACTTCTGCTGGGAATGCAGAAGTGATCCTCTACTGCCATGCACTCATTGCCATTTTTTCTTTAATTTTAATTTATTTTATTTTTTTAAATGATGGGACCCACTAAATTTTTGGGTCAACTGCAAACTCCCAAATTTTACCGCAATAGAAGAGATGCAAAGCCCATAGTTAAATGCTAATAATGAAAGGCTTTAGCTCTATTCTTTCATAGCAGAACTCATGACTTTACAGCAGAGATAATCAAAAGTGAGGGCACACTTTTTTAAAATAGAAAAATAAAAATAAAAGTATCACATAATTTCCGAGCACTCAGCGCAGAAGAAGGAGAAGTGATCTTCCCAATAATGAAAGATCCTGGCGTGTAAATCTAAAAATTTACCTCCTAGTCTTAACGGGTCAACTTGAGCCAAAAAGCTTGTTGGACCAAAAAACTCACAAATAACAGGCCAAAAATCCATATAATCCATTAGGTTAAGGATAGTCCGTGGACCCAAAATCAATCAATCACATAAATATAAGTTCATGCAAAAATCAAAGTTCAAATAATAATAAAAAATGGGAAATATATTTCTACACTTAAAACAAATAAGTTATCTATATTTATTTTCAAACCGACATCATTTTGGTATTGAAATCTTAAAAAATTATAAATATAAAGACTAGAAATTTGGAAAATCATCTTGTAGCATATGATAAATGAAATATAAATCAGAACAACTTCATCCAATCCTTAGATTTTGATCCCAAAATTAACAAAAGATAATAACCCACCAAATTAGTCACCAATGCCACACTCTTCCATATTACAAATCAGACATAACTTATTCAATAGACAATACAACTTCAACTAAGTGAAGCCATTAACAGTATCATATAATTCTCTTAATTGTCATTTCACTTGCTTTTCAAGTGCCTACTTTTCAGGCCAAGTGTATTTTCATGCAAAAATACAATTTCAGGATGAGCTGTTTTTTCAACCCTTCGAGCCTTTACCGCAATCTCAAATTTATAAGTGATCTGTAAGTACCATTTTAAGCCAAAGCCCTTTATGCCCTGGCTGTGTAATGGGATACTCTCTTCTCTCCCTTATCTTTTTTCAAACCAAAAAATATAAAAAAAATAAAATAGTAAAGAGTTAATTAAAAAGGTAAAGCTACCCTCATGTAACATAATTTAAACAAATTTTCCTACTCAAACAAAAATGCATGTGGGTCCCATACATGTAATAAAAACAAAAAGTAAAAAATGGTGGTGCGGAAACTAGAGCCGGCAAAACGGGCTCGGCTGGCCAACCCGTCCAACCCGCCAAACGGGGCGGGGCGGGCTGAGTTTTTCAACTCATCTCAAAAGCAGGGCGAGCTCATTTTTTGGAGGGTTGATGACGGGCATAGGCAGGTCGAGGCGGGTCAGTGTAAAATAGACTCGGGCTGGCGGGCCAACCCGCCAAATGGGGCGGGGCGGGCTGAGTTTCTCAGCCCACTTTCAAAAGCGGGGCGAGGCGGGCTGACTTATTTTTTGGCGGGTTGATGGCGGGGCGGGCCGCCCACTTTGCCACCTCTAGCGGAAACCAATGGTAGGTAAAAAAATCTTATATCATGTTAAATGATACTCTTTTTCCCCTTATTTAAAAGCATGAATAAACTTAAAAAGCTACTGAGATACTCTCTGAACGTTCTTAGTGTGTAATTCCTTAGCAGACTGGTGTTTTATACTATAGATAGTTTATCCCCACTAAAGCCTGTTAAAGGTTCAGATAATGTTTATGTTACCTAAGTGAGAATTTTCATATTTAACTTACTTAGCTCTCCCGTTACTACCAATAACTTGATTGTGCCTAATTCTTTTGCTCTATAGCTTTTCAATACAATTATTAGTCTGCACACAGCGCCAATAATCAGTCAAAAAACTATTGAGCTGGATCACAAACAGTTGGGTCTATTATGAAGAGGTTTAGATTTGGACTGAGTATCTAGGGCGAGATGCTTGGTAAGGTTACGAGATTGCTTCGTCTGTGGTTGCTGTCTTGTGGTGAGTTGAAGAGACTGGGGGGAGATACTTGCAAAGCACTTTGACACTCAAGTCCATAAGTATTCAAGGTATTCGAATATTGATGGGAAGATGGTCAGCCTTTATGTTTATAGTAGATGAGCATCCTAGTTGTACTGCCTTGGTACGACAGTATTCATCCTTATTGGTTGAGAGTAGAAGTCTTCATAGGCTATACCTAGGGCGGGATACTTATATCTAGGCTAGGTCTTCATAGATATAGTGCAAGTTGGTACCTATATTTATGTTATGTTAGAAATTTTTATAATAATTATGTGCTTCAATCAATTGTAGTTTTTCTTGTTTTTAATAAAAACGGGTTAAGTCATGATCCATAAAGGGTTGTAGAATAAAGCCCAGTTAATTAGTGATCCTTTTGATTTGGGCTTGGATATCTGTAAACTGATTAGCGTGGGTAACAGTGTAGGCATAACCCATAGGCCCATGATGGGAAGGGGATCGGGGTTAATAAATTTGGCTAGGTCCCCTCTGCATTCACAACATGTTAGAAAATCATTACTCCACAACTTGCTCCATCGACGGTTTTGATTAAAGAGTGGTGTGAATCAGTGTTATAAAACCCGAATCAACCCGGCCAAGTCGACCCAGAAACCAGTGAACCAGTCATATAACCGGTCCGGTTGAAGCAACGGACAGGCCATGCATCAGAACTGGTGCGATCCGGTCCGACCCGACCGGTTTTCATGAAAACCGGTGACCCGGCCCCAAAACAAAATTCAATTTTTTTTTTCAAAAAAAATAAAATCATAATGAACATTTTTTAATATTTTTTTGCTTATTGACTTACATAAATCATGTACCTACAACACTAATATTATCTCAATTATGCACTATGCAGAAAATTTTGATTTGATTTATAGTTAGAGATGTCATTTTCTGAACCTAAAGCCCCGTATCAATATCATTATATTTTTGTTTGATTTTTTATTTGATAATAATATGTAATTTATTATTTTTATATTAAAATATTTGAAATTTTTATCATTTTTTTAGATATTTGAGTATATTTATGATTTTTTAATATAAATTATAAAATTGCATATAATTACCGGGTCATGTGATTGAACCAGTGACCCAGTACCTTGACCGGGTCAATGATTGGGCCAGTTTTAATAACATTGGTGTGAATTGTAGAGGAAGATCCTAGTCTTTCCATTGCAAGAGCATCACAGGAAACAAGAGGCCTCCAAGAAATCAAGACTCCAAGAAATCAAGAATCATGTCTTCAACAAATAAACCTAAATCTTTTGGTGTTCTAACGTCATATAATCCTATTTCGTGAAATTTCTTACATATTATTTTTTGGGGGAAATGTAAATATATATTAACCCAAGAGATATACAAAATAGACGGGGCATACCCCGCAGAAATCAAAATAAGACATATGCACACAGTGCAGGAGCCAAGGCTAGTCCACTAAGCGCATGTGTCTAATACAAGCAAGTCAAGTGTGAGTGTCTATAAACAAGGAATTTAACCTTGTTAATTACATCCTCAACTAAAAAAGAAGAATGGTAAAAAAGTAAAATATTTCTTCCAAACCAAATGCAGTACACAGTCATTGTTAACACAAGGCATCGAGTTTTTCCCAAGGTGCCAGAAAAAGCTTTGGCACAGATGATATGGTTGATGCACCCCTGAAGAGAAATAAACCTGTGGGAAAAAGGAGACCAGTCCCAGATAGCCTACCAAATGAGGGATGATTGGGAACAAAGGAAGAATAAATGAGCATGAGATTCTTCCATCACGTGGCATAAAGGAAAACTAGAATCAAGATTCAAGAATGGAGCTCTGTCCGATGTGAGAAGCTTTTGCTTTACAGCCAACCAAAAAATGAAAGCAACCTTGGGGGGTAAGGCAGCGTTCCAAACCACCTTATGCCAATGAACAATCGGTTTAGGAGGTCTGAAATACTTGTAGGCTTTACTAGCAACAAGGGAATCATTAAAAGTCCATGAGCGGATGACTTGGACCGCTCCTTGTAGGTGATGCTCGCGGTGCAAAAGAAGATCTCTAATGAAGATGATTTTCTTGAACAAAGGAGAATCAGAATGGGAGGAGTCATGCTCCCAAATATTACCTTCTTGGAGATAGTGGCTGTGGACACATTTGATCCAAAGAGAGTCCTTCTTGGCATGAATGTCCCATAAGATCCTAGAAAGCAAGACAATGTTCCACTCCTTAAGGCTAAAAAGGCCAAGGCCCCCTTCTTGCTTAGGAGAACAGATTTCGGCCTAAGAAACCAATGGCTTAGACATGCTGTTATTCACTTTTCCCCACAAGAAATTACGGCAAATAGCATTGATCCGATTGATGACAGAAGCAGGCAGAGGAAAAATTCCCATCCAGAAATTGGCAATACCCTGAATGACTGCTCTAATAAGCTCAAGTTTCCCTGCATAAGAAAGGGACTTTCTATTCCAACCTTGAGTAAGGCCAAAGATTTGGGATAAAAGTGGGTCATAGTGAATAACATTTAATCTAGAGGATAGCAAAGGCACTCCAAGATACCTGAATGGGAAGGAACCCAAATCAAACTCTGTGAGACGCTGCACCTTAGCAAGGGAATCAGGATCCATACCAGCAGAGTAAATGGAAGATTTATCAGTACTAATAGATAGACCCGAGACTGAGCAAAAGTGGGAGAGCCTAGCAAAGATAGTAGCAACCAAAGGCACATCTCCCCTAGACAGGAGCACATCTCCCCTTCCCCCTTTAAAGTGACCATGAATTGAGCCATTCACCACAACGCTAAAGGAAGTAGTTGAGACACATTCCATAGTCCAGTCGGTGAACCTGGAAGGAAACCCAATCGAGGCAAGCATCCACTTGAGAAAGCACCAAGAAACAGAGTCATATGCTTTGTGGAGATCAATTTTCAGTAGGCACCTGGGAGAGATCCTCTTCCGAGAATACTTTCTAAGAAGCTCTTGAATGAGGAAGATATAATCTATCATGTTCCTATTCTTGAGGAAAGTAGACTGAAAGGGGCCTATGATGAGCTCAAGGACAGGAGCAATACGGGATGCCACGATCTTAGAGATAATCTTGTACAGAACATTATAACAAGATATAGGCCGAAAATGCTTAACTTGATTGGCTTGTTCCGATTTAGGAATAAGAGCAATGAAAGCATGATTAATTTGCTTGAGCAGTTTCCCTAAAATAAAGAATTCATTCACAGCTTCATAAATATCATCACCCAAAATGCTCCAAGATTTTTTAAAGAATAGGGAGCTGTAGCCATCAGGACCCGGGAATTTATTATCATCCATGGAGGATAGAACACTCCAAACATCCTGCTTGGAGATTGAAGCAAGCAAGTTGTCAAAACTAGAGCTGGGGACCTTCGGACCTGCCTCACAGATAGCAGAAATAAGGTCATAATTAGTATCAGAAACTTGAAGCAACTTACTGAAATGGAGGACAAAAGCCTCAGCTATCTCTGACTGGGAAGAGGTAGACTGCCCATTTGGTAAGGTGATAGCTGCTATAAACCGAGCATGTTTTGATCGCTTGATATAGGCATGGAAGAAACTAGTGCATCTATCAGCTTGAATCAAATACCGGTTTTTCAAGATCTGAGCTGTTTGGGCATGCTCAGCTTTGCGCAGGTGCATTATCTGATGTCTGCTTTTGTCAGCAAGGCACAACAAATTCGGATCGGTGGGATGCTGCTGGAGAGAAAGAAGGACTTGATTATATTCAGATTCTGCTTGATCAATCCTAGATGACAGCCCCTTGAGTTCCCTGCTAGCAAGAGTTTTAATAGGACACTTGAGTGCCTTTAATTTCTTGCAAACAGACCACATATGGCAACCTAAGAAGTTTTTCTCCAAACCCGCGAAGACCACATCTAAGAACTGAGGAAGGGAAGCTAATGCATTATTGAACCTGAAGGAGCTCTTGCCTCTCATTAACGTGCTGTTGGTGTTCACTATTAATGCTGTATGGCCGGATACTGATTCGAAGGCAGAGATTTCACAGTTAGAGTTCTCAAAGTGAGCACTCCAGCTGGTGTTACATAGGGCCCTATCAATCTTGCTCCAAGTCCTACCATTTGTCCAAGTAAAAAATGACCCATGAGAGTTAAGGTTGGATAATGCCAAATCTGTGCAACACTCATTGAAATCTTTAATTTCATAGGCAGAAACATCAGCCCCATGTAATCGGTCTTGAGGAGATAATATGCTGTTGAAATCCCCTAAAATCAGCCAAGGGGAGTCATTGGAGGGTGATAGACTAGCTAAACTGGACCACATAGCTTTTCTGGCAGAGATGGAGTGCAGTCCATAAGTAAAAGTGAGCAAGAATTCCTCGTTGGTTTCCTTGCAAATACACGAGCAATGGATAATCTGAGCTGTACAACTTATCACAGATAAAGTAGATTTGTTAGCTTTCCATAACAAAATAATACGACCAGCATTGTGGGATAATAAATTGTGAGAAAAATTCCAATCTTTGAACTTCCTGCACATAATATTGTTTACAGAGACAGAATCCAGCTTTGTTTCCAAAATAGCCATGACATCAACTTCTTTAGTGCGAAGAAATTTTTGCATCGCACTATGTTTTAGAGGCATGTTGAAGCCTCTAATATTCCAAGAGCTAATGATCATATTGATGGAGAGGGGATTAAATCCCCAACACCAGTACTTGTAGTATTTTTTAGTCTTTTCTTCTTTGCCTCCAAAGGCTGCGGGCAGATTTTCTTTTCCTTAAGCAAAGTTGTCTCCTTCGGTACAGGTCTCTTCAGAATTAAATCTGATTGGTTGGAAGCAGCTGCAACATCAGAGGCAAAACCGAGTTGGAGAACTTGAGGGGCAGAGGTGATGCTTGACAGGGCGGACCGATTAGTACCTACACATATAACAGGTGTAATTGGTAGAAACGCTTTCCCATTGGCACAAATAATAGGCTGATCAGTTCCACCACCTTTGACTGGGGTGCGTTGCAATTTTGATTTCCCGTGGGCTCTAAATAACGCAGCTGCTGTATCAGTAATTGGGGGGAAATTATAAACCTTTTTTTTTGCATTTTTGAAATGCCTACCTGAAAATTTAGAGGGAAGGAGTTTCTGCATAATTTTCGTGGTCTTTTTCTTTTTGGCCTTGGAAGAAACGACGGTGAAGCCATCGGATTGCACAGCTTGCTAGTTTAAAATCGATGCAGCCACATTGGGTATCCGACCCGAAAAATCTTATAATCAGTGTTGAACATAAACATTGCAATATAACAAAAAAAAAATCTTCAATAAAAAGAAACCTAGAGTGTATATTTTTTATTTATATCATTCAATAAAATTACCATAATAACCTTGGGCAGCAGTAACCGGACACGAATATTTTCGTGATTCAGTGGGAATTTATTAAATGGGGCAACCTTCCCCTTAGGAGCATATGTACATGCACCCACTTCATGGCCTATTGTTTTGCAATAGGAGCAAAAAGTAGGCTCATTCTCATATTCGATTGGTTGAGTGAGAAGATTACCATCGGGAAGTTGGATCTTTACTACTTGAGTTAATTCCTTGGAAGCATCCACTTCTACTAGTGCTCGGGCAAAGGAAATGGAGCCTCTAGTGGCAGTAAGGTGATCAGTTTTCAAGGGCTTTCCCACTTTGCATAGTATCTTCTCCAAAGCCTTCTTGCTCCAAAGTTCCAGCGGTAAGTTTCTAAGTTTAATCCACATGGGGATTTTACTTAATTCCTCATTACCAAAGTGGAAAAATGGGGACATAATTTTAAGTAGCAAGGGACTCTTGAATACAAAGTAAGGGCCATTTTGGATGACTTTATTCATGTCTTCCTCGGTAGTGAATTTGAAGATCAACCATCCACTTGAGTGAGGAGAGTAGGAAAACTACACTCCCATTTCCTGTAAACATTGAGCAAAGCCTTGAGTCCCAGAAATTTCCCAGCTATGTAACCAATGAGACAAAATCCGAGGGATTCATCAAGGGTTTGGACATCTCCATATTCAACAATGACTTTCTCATCCAAGGGAGAAGGCTCACAGTCATTATCCCATTGGTGACATTTGGTTTCTCTTCTATTATCTTTGAACAAATTGGCCCAAGGGGTAGCTGGTAGTGTGGGCTGATCATTGGACTCCACTGCAGTGATGGATTCCACTGCCGCGTCGGAGCTGCCTTTAGCGTCTTGTGTAGTGGAGTCATCAACACCAAGTGTAACGGATATGGGTTCCGGTTCTGAGGCTTGGTCTGAGTAGTCTCAAATGAGGGGCTTAGTAACAGCAATCGGTTTGTTCAATTGAGCAGAAGCATCTTCGGTTTCTGAACTTTCTTCTGATTCGGGAGTTTTCTCAAACAGTTGGAGTGCATCAATAACAGGAACCGTGGGATCAACCACATTAACAGCAACCACAGGGGAGTTCAGCACACCATCAGTCTATTTTTGTCTTATATTTCTCCCCATTTTGGGGGGAAGTATGGGAACAAAAGGAAACAAAATCGGAATAAATAAGGGTCACCAACCTGTTTTCAGAAAATAAATGCAAGCAGGCACTGGTAATGGACCCACCAACCGAGCAAGGCAAGTTAGGGAAGCTTGACGTGGCAAGGAGTAAAATGGGCTACCACCAAATTCTGTCATGACCGAGGACCAAACCAAATCTTCAAACACTTGCTCATTTGGTAGCAGTACAAATAAAAAGAACCACAGATCCGTGCCACCAAATGGACCACCGACCCACAAAAGGGCCCACAGCAGGAGGTGGCTTCAACGGAAGTAAACAGCGCACATCCAAGGCCTGACTGTTCCTCTACACGTTGCTGAATCACTAGGAAATACAAGCTGGAGGTGTCTCCAAGCTAGGCAGACAACACACCCCAAGATGAAACAGATCTAGCCCCACCCAACGTACCACATCTCTCGCGTCTTAGAAGAATGGGAGAGCAGAAACCAAGTCACTGGTCCCAAACAAAAGGGGAAGTAGAGGCACGCGTCAAGCAGAATAAATCCCACCCAACAGAATGAGATCCTCCCAAGTCATGATTCCCAGCCCAAGGTGAAACAAGAGAGCACCGGTCACAAATGAGATTCACCCATGATGGCTCGGCAGCCACATGGAGTCTCCCTATGGTGGGTGATGCCTTCACGTGAAGTGCAAGGACAGAACCGGTCACCAAGAGGTCAGAGAGAAAGGACCTAGAGAGATGTTAGAGAGATGACTAAATGCAAATAGTATGGAGATGCGGGGTATCAAAGTACTTAGTGAGGGAGGAAACGCGGCCATCCTGTGTAGCTAGGTCATCCCGCACCAAGTGGAACTGTCCCGAGCAATTGATGTCGCATGGCCGCAATTGTCTGAGCAAATTGATGCGGGATGACCGAGTTACACAAGATGACCGCGTTTCCTCCATCACTAAGTAATTTGAGCCCTTTGAACTTTTTATTAGTTGGGCCATACCAATTGATCAATGTGCTTGATTATTGGCTGAAATATTTCTGTCATTGTGAAAATGGAACGACAAAAGGAAACATGTCAAAACATGAGCGAAATAATTAATGCGTTTCTAATTTTATAAAACCCTCCCAAATTAAATTCATTAGGAAAATATTCATCAGTTTTCTGTTGGTATGTCAAGCATTTTGTACTAAAATAATTATACCCACGATCAACGTACAAAGTTTGTATGACATAGATAAAACAGTAAGTCAATTTGTTTTGTTCTTTGAAGACTCTGTTACGAAAGTCATGAAACGAATTTTAAATTATGAAATGGATGCCAAACCAAACTCCCCTTCCCGTAACCCTACATTGCTCCCTTTCCCAGTGCCTTATATAATCTGTATATACTACCCTCACCTTTATAATTATTTCCAATCATATCATATATTTTTCCTTTTTTAATAAAGGAATATGTACTAATAACCAAAAAAATGAGCTCGTACTTCTGGTATCAAACACCAGTCTGTTCTTTATTGAGTGCCATAATAGTACTGCACATGATACATGGTTAATACTTTTTTTAACAATAATGGAAATAACCAAGTAACCAATATCTCTGAGACTAGCTCATTGATTTACCTCAAAGACACCAAAGGCAGTAGCACCTTGTCCTTAGCAGCATATTCTTTATAAGTCCAGGCTTACCTGTTTTCTAACTCAAACACAATAAATAACAAACACCAATGTGCTTCGTAAAAGCCTCCAAGATTTTCAGATTGCCTCTCTTGATTCGAAACCACATGGGCAGCAAAATCTTCTTCAGTTTTTATATCAATATCACACTGGCGCAAAATCTAAAAAAATATTAACACAAAAATTGATTAAGTTGTAAATATTTTAAGCCTACACACCTAAGAAGCACCGATTTGGACACAGCATTTTTGATACGTTCCAAATATGTTCTCAATATGACCATTAATTTCGTCAATACAATATAGCACTAACTGAACATTAACAAAACA
>JAVKPL010007660.1:0-29862 GCA_032173675.1 Gastrolobium villosum
GAAAATGATCCTTCCTTGTTGCTTTATTTAGTCTCCGGTAGTCAACACACATCCTCCAGCCAGTTACTGTCCTTGTGGGAATCAGTTCATTATTCTCATTTTTCACCATAGTCATCCCTCCTTTCTTGGGAACTGTTTGAACTGGACTCACCCCAAGCACTATCTGAAATGGGATAAATCATTCCAGCATCAAGTAACTTCACAACTTCCTTCCTCACCACCTCTTTCAAAGTAGGATTAAGTCTACTCTGTGGTTGCCTTACTGGTTTGACTTCCTCCTCTATCAATATTTTGTGGGTGCAGAATGAAGGGTTGATGCCCTTAAGATCAGAAAATGACCAACCCATGGCTGTCTTGTTCTTCTTAAGAACCTCCACCAACTTCATCTCCTCCCTCTCAGATAATGATGCATTAATAATGGCTGGATATGTTTGATCATCCCCTAGGAACACATATTTCAGATTTGATGGTAATTCTTTTAACTCTACCATAGGCGCTCCTTTAGGAATATCATCTACCTTCTGTTCAAGCTCTTCAACTACTGGTTCCTCCTGAAAATCTTCCCCATTATTTTCTTCTCTACATTGGTCGTCCTCCGGTAACAGATTCTCTTCCCCTGTTACTTCATCTACAACCTCCTGGATAATATCAATCCTGAAACAATCCTCAACATCTATAGGATGTTTAATTGCTTCAAACACATCAATGGTTACTGTCTCTTCATTCACCCTTAGCATAAGCTTTCCTTGTTCAACATCAATCAAGGATCTAGCAGTTGCTAAGAATGGCCTCCCTAGAAGTAGAGGGCTTTCTGTATCTTCTGCTTCAATATCTAAAATCACAAAGTCCACTGGAAATATGAACTTATCAACCTTAACCAACACATCTTCAACCACACCTTCTGGTGTCTTGATAGACCTATCTGCAAGGTGTAGAATCAGGTTGGTCTCCTTCAGTGTATTGATTCCCAAGGCTCTACATACAGTCAATGGCATCAGATTTATGCTAGCCCCCAAATCACAAAGTGTCTTCCCTACTTCCACATCTCCAATAGCAATAGGGATGCTAAAACTTCCTGGATCTTTCATTTTTGGTGGAAGTTTCTTCTGGATAAGGGCACTACATTCTTCTGTTAAAGCCACTGTCTCACCATCCTTCAATTTCTCTTCTTTGACAGAATATCTTTCATGAACTTTGCATAGTGAGGCATGTTCTCCAAGGCTTCAGCAAATGGAATGTTAATCTGTAACTTCTTAAAGATATCCAGAAATCTTGCATAATGTTGTTTCTTAATGGGTTGATCTTGTTTATCAATCATTTTCTTTTTCTCCCACTTCATCATCTTCTTGGGTGAAGAATTATTTTCAACTACTGCCTTATTTTTCTCCTTATCTTCCTTCACTATTTCTTGTTCATCCTCTTCTACTACATCCTCTACAATGACTTCCTCTTCATTCTTCTTTTCCTCCATCTTCTTTTGAACAGGCTGAAGCACCAGTCCACTTCTTATAGTAATAGCTTTACAATGCTCCTTTGGATTCACATGGTATCACCAGGAAATTTGCCCTGTGATCTTTCAGATATCTGTCTTGAAATCTGACCAATCTGTGTCTCCAAATTCCTAATGGATTCTTCTTGATTCCTGAATGAAGTTTTAGTCTCTTGCATGAATGCAGATGTTTCTTCCCTGAAAGAATTGGATCCTTGAATAAAATCCTGAGTAGTTTTGGACAACTGGGCAAAGGCCTTCTCCCATGCTGAAGAATCTCCTAATTGTTGTGTATGTGGTGGAGGAGGATTTAACTGATGGTTGGAACTGTAACTGAACCCAGGGTGTTGATTTCTGTTCTTCCATGGTGGCACATATAAATTTCGCCCTTGAGTGTTAGGGTTCCTCTGATCATACCACACTCCACTGACTTCAGCTTGTTCTGTTGATCCCCCATAATCATAATCTTCTGTCACATGAATTTTTCCACATATTGCACACACATAATTGGTGTCCACTGAATGATTGTATAGTTGCTTAGTGAGAGCATCCAATTGCTGCTGTTGTTCTTTCTGAGTCTGCATCAGTTGATCATTTTTGGCTAACAAAGCATCATACCCATCCAACTTAATGATTCCTGTTCTCCTCTCAGCCACTGGAGCATTGTCAAATTCTTGAGATGCCAAAGATTCAAAAATATCAAGTGCCTCCTCAGGAGTTTTGGTTGTCAATGATCCACCAGCAGTAGCATTCACCAATGTTCTAGTGTTGGTAGTCATTCCCTGCAGGAAGATTGCTGCTTGATTCCACACTTCTATTCCATGTTGGGGACATTTCCTCAATAGTGTCTTGAACCTTTCCCAGGCCTCATAAATAGATTCTGACTCTTTTTGCTTAAAGCCTGTAATCTCATCCTTCAACTTTGCTCTCTTAGATGCTAGAAAAATCTGGCCAGAAACTTGGTTTGCAAATCATCCCAAGTAGTAATGCTTCCTTGTGGTAATGACTGCAACCACCTTCTGGCATCATCCTTCAGTGATGAGTGAATAACCTCAACAGAATAGCATCTCTTGTCACACCATTAATCTTCACAGTATCACTCAACAATAAGAAATTTTCAATGTGCAGGTATGGATCTTCTGCACTTGTTCCAGCAAACTGCTCCTTTTGCACCAACTGCACCAAAGCAGGCTTCAATTCAAAATTATTTGGCTCCACAGTAGGTCTAACCATGCTTCCAATAGGTGGAATGATAGCAAGAGTCATATAATCCCCCAATGTCCTTTGTGGTTGTTGCACGTGATTTTCTGCCATAGTTTCTGCCTGTACTGTAACACTTGTTTCACCTCTGTCTAACAATTGCTGCCTTCTTCTGGCTGCCCTTCTTCTCCTTCTAAGTGTCCTTTCTAATTCTGGATCAAACAACAAAGAGTTTTGATCAAAAGTACCTTGCATACACCAGAATTACAAGAGCACAAAGATTCATACAACAAAAAATTAAAAATGCTGAAAATTAAAAGACTCAATCTCAACAACTGATGGTGTTCATCAATGTTGAACTTCAATTCCCCGGCAACGGCGCCAAAAACTTGTTGTCCTTTTAGCAAGTGCACTAGTCATACAAGTAATAAAAATGATAAGTAAAGATCGTTCCCACGAGGAATTGTGTCAAGCACTGATTATCCACTTGTTATTGATTTGAGTCAACCGAAAAGATTTGATTTGCATGAGTTTCTTGTCACTGGAAATCTAATTGCATAAAATAAGATAAATTTAAAAACACAAAGATATGAATATAATTGGAAATAGTAGTCAGATATCAATCTCCCTCAAGTATGAATTTATGAATAATCAATTTCCATTATGACTTCTCTATCATGTGATGTTAATCAACCTTTTACTTATCATCAAGATGTAATGTCTTACTACCTTGATGGGTACATTAATCAGAAACCCCAATGTCTTGGTGATTTCTTTCATAATACTTGCATTAATTACTAAGGTCTTAAGATTACATTAATATTATAGCATCAATGTCTTGACTACTATAATACAAATGATGAAGTTGTCAACATTAAAACAATGCAAACATGTCTGTTCTACATCATTTCATAAATAAGAATAATTGATCAAGACAACTTCATACAAATCACATAATAGGAAAACATAACTTTACATTAATTATTCATGAATACACACTTGAGTTCCATTGAATCAGACTACAAAGGACTCTACTCAGACATAAAGAAATTAAATACAAGAGAAGAAGAAAGAACAAACTCCATTGTCATGGTAATGAATCTTCAATCTTCAATTGCAATGCTACACTACTCCTAAGAATTATTGTTAAAAAGAAAAGAATTCAGATCCTAAGATCTGATATGAGAGAGAGAGAGTGGACAATGAGAGAGAGAAATCTATTTAGTATATTGTATTTTTCAGGCCTTTTTCCTTTTATAGTGTTACAAATCTGCTGAGAAAATAATGTGAACGCTAAAACGGTCATAACTGGGCGTTTTAGCATTCATCTTGATGCGTGGCCAACTGCTTTTAACTGACTTGGGCGCTAAAACGGTCTGAATGAGCGTTTTAGCGTCCATGGCTGATAACCTCCCAACTGCTTTCAACTGACTTCAACGCTAAAACGCTTGATTCGAACGTTTTAGCGTTTCAGAACAGAGAGGAATTGCACATTAGAGCACTAAAACGCTCAGTATAAGCGTTTTAGCGCTAAGCTCCAGAGGCTTCCAATCCTGATTTGCAGTAGCGTGCTAAAACGGTCTGTGTGGACGTTTTAGCGCTCAGCACCAGTAACTTCCTTCTTCAAACTGCAGCAGCGCGCTAAAACGGTCAGTGTGGCCGTTTTAGCGCTCAACACTTGGGCAATTTTCTCCTCCAGAATCTTCTTCCTTCTTTTGATACTTTTTGGGCTTCCTTTCCCTACAAGACAATGTAGATTTTCACAAAGCTCTCAGAACTTGTAATTCAGGAAATATTAAGGCATTAACCTCCTTATTCAACCAATTATTCATACAAATTACTCCTAATTTGTGCTGAAAAACCTGATGAACCAGGGGTTTATCAATCCAGAAACTAAAACAAGTGGCATACACTTTTTCCATTCCTTGAATACCCTAATTAATCTTAAGAAGCAGATCTTTCAATCTACCAGGAACTTCCAAGAACAAGTTTCCAAAAACAAACAGCTTTTTGAAGTTAAAGCACTCTTGACCTTTCCAAACCTAAACCTACAAGGGAAAAAACATGATTTCTTCCCAGGAAATTAAGGCCAAGGCCATAGGAAGTTTTCTCCAACTAACCTACATTCTGGTAAACTCCAATGACATTACCTCCCAAAAACATTCAACCCAACCTTACCTCTTGAAATAGAAATTATAAGCTAATTGTCGATATCTTCACAAGTGTCACAGAGCTCATAAGTCAGATCCTTCATCACTTTAGTTGATATTGTGTGTAATAACGAGACCAAGAAAGGTTTTAATAAAATGATTAGAATTATGGAAAAGCACGTTGAAGTCTAGAGGATTTATGCTAAGTCAGATTAAGATTGAATATATTGAGTGTGAGTTTGCTCCGGCAAGTGATGGAGATCATGATTTCAGCATTTGATTATATTTTTTTTTTTTTTTTGTTTTTTTTTTCCATCAATCTTTTCTCCCTTATTATTAGGGTTCATCTACCACCAACCCTAACCAATTTGGGATAAAGGTGTTGCTGATGATGATGAGGGAAAGATATTATTTCCACTCATTTAGGCATGCTGACATTGTGACAGATCCTTGTCCACATGCATACCAACGTACATATAATATCCATATGTACAGGCGTATGTTAATTAAATGCATTTCACAATTTCAAATATTCAAACCTCATCATATTCAAAGGGATTTTGTGTTTCACTAAATCAATAACCTAAATTGCTAACTAGAGTTTACAGGGTTTTATGCACCTAAAACTTATATTTTTTACCCTAATTGAGATGCCATACCTTCAGCTTCTGTGTATCTGAAGAAATCTTGTACAGAGTATAGTTTCTTCTTGTCAGGATGCACTTCAGATGCTATCCCCTGCTGCGGTAGCAGATCAACCAATTCTGTCAATGAAACAATGGAAAGTGTTGACTTTATACGCTCTACATTAGAGAAAGGAAAACTGAGTATGTTAGTGGCAACCTTCTGAGAACTTTCCCCATTGTTTGCCATGCTTTCAGTAGTTGCACTGCCATCCCCCTCTTCTTTTTTTGAAGGGCTTGGCCCAGTTACACTTGATGGTATACCACCCACCTTTGCAAACTCCAAATTCCGCAAGAATCCATTCACATTCACTTTGTGCCCTTGCAAAATATTATTGAGCGCATTCCAATGACAAAAATGAAACGGAAATTTTTGCTCACACTCACTATCATTTTCTTGCACTCCAGGATCAAGTATCTGAAGAGTCTGAGATAACTGAACAAAGTTAAAACATATCAGGCATTCAAGTAAAACTTGCTTTCCCTCCTTCTCGCTCACACCTTTTTCCCCTGTAGTTTTATCAAACTGACCCTTAGATCCACTTCACTTCGCTTCACTTCACATGAAACAGTGGGCTTCATGCAAGAACACAATTTATCATCATCAACCATTTTCTGAAATCTCTTTCTCCCAGATTTGAAAGGAGCTGGCAAAGACTGAAAAAATTCATTATCCAGCAAAGACCAATTAACAGCAAACTGCAAGAAATTTGCACAAGAACCATCTTCTTTATCCACCACCTCCTTCTCCTTCAACCCTCCACCCAATACTTGGCCCCTATTCCCATTTACTGAATTTGGTGAAAACATACCTAAGAAAAACTTCCAATTGACATTTGTTGGCAATCTTTTCTTTCTCTCAACAGCAACCACACCCTTACCACCCTTCTTCTTCACACCACAGATCTGAAACTTGCCACCTTCATTCACCTGTGCAATCAACGGAACCTCATTGCCCTTGTTCCTAGTCTCACCACAAAAATGCTCAAGATCCTTTGCTGCCCTCCTAATCCCCACTTCCAATGCCAAAAACGCATCTTTAACAACACTAATGGAATTGTAGAAAGACTCAACTGGGTCATTCCCTGACACCATCACTGACCAATCCTTTGAAAATATCAGAGTTCTATGTACCCTTTTCCCCCACTCTTCACACTTCAGAAATCGCAAATAGTGAAAAACTCAAATCAACTATGCATGCACATAGTTAAAAGAAACAACTGTATCAGATTGTTTGTTATCAAGATCAGGGTAAAAAAAACCATTAACTTGTTTGAACAGAGATTTAATGAAAGGTTGGCAAACTTTTTGTTCAAGATCAACTCTATTCAGAAATGAAAGCTGTCTAGGCAGTAGAGCGAGAAACAGAGTCAAAACACATGAAAGTTATACTTACTGTGAGGTGACTTTTCATTTACAACCTCTCAGAATCACTTTTATTATTCATCAAAATTAAATTAACAATTATAAAAAAATAAAATAAAGCGGTCAATAACATCAGATGAAAGCTGTTGATAGACGGGAATAAATAATGGGAAAAGTGTGTTCTTTACTTCTTTTAACGCGCCGTTTGTTAGGTTTATTTTTTTTTAGAATTTTCAGGAAATTGAATATTTCTAAATTTTTTATTTTCGGATATTATCGTAAAATGAATGTTTTCAACATATTTTAACAATTGAGATTTTCGGATAAATAAAAAAAATTTCTCTACCAAATGTCCTATGGGAGAGAGAGAATGGAGGCAAAAATTTGTAATTTAAAATTTTAAAAATAAACTATATTCATTTAAAAGGACCATCATTTTACATGACACACACTTAACCATAGATAATTGTAAGGAATAAGTACTATTTGGGGACGTTTGAACAAAGCAGGAGTTTTTTAATTCCTAGGAGTATATCGGAAAAAGAATTTTCCATGAATATTAACAAGAAATTTTTTAGATTAAATTCCATTTTCGGTCCTCAGGAAATTCTAACATATTCGATTTAGTCCCTAGCAAATAAAAAAGCTATTCATGATCCCTAAGAAATTCAAAGTGTATCCATTTTAGCCCTTTTGAGGGACTAATATGGGTCTTTTATGAATTTGTGACGGACAATAATTTCAACTAAATGGGTCCATTTTGAATTTCTCAGGGATCACGAATTTTCTAAATTTTTTATTTTCAGATATTATCGTAAATTGAGTGTTTTCATCATATTTTGAAAATCGAGATTTTCGGATAAATAAAGAATTTTCCTCTACCAAATGCCCCCGACACACACTTATATCTTTTTAAGAGAGATAAAGGAACAAATTATGGGAGAGAGAATGGAGGCAAAAATTTGTAATTTAAAATTTAAAAAAATAAACTATATTCATTTAAAAGGACCATCATTTTACATGACACACACTTAACCATAAATAATTGTAAGGAATAAGTACTATTTGGGGGCGTTTGAACAAAGTAGGAATTTTTTAATTCCTAGCAATATATCGGAAAAAGAATTTTCCATGAATATTAACAAGAATTTTTTTAGATTAAATACTATTTTCGGTACTCAGGAAATTTTACCATATTCGCTTTAGTCCCTAGCAAATAAAAAATCTATTCGTGGTCCCTAAGAAATTCAAAGTAGATTTATTTTAGCCCTTTTGAGGGACTAATGTGGGTCTTTTTTGAATTTGTGACGGAAAACAATTTCAACTAAATGGGTCCATTTTGAATTTTTTAGGGACCACGAATAGCCTTTTTATTTGCTAAGGACTAAAGCGGGCATCGTGAAAATTGTTGAGGACCAAAAGGGTATTTACTCAATTTTTTAATTTCTAAGCGTATGCTGGAAAAATAATTTTTTTATGAATATTATCAAAAAATTGTTTAATAAGTCAAAATATTTTCAAAAATATTGGCTCAAATTTTCTAATGTTTGATTGATTGTCAATGATTTTTGTGGATACGAGCTTATTTTACAAAATTAAACTTTAATGAATTTTTGAAAAAAAAAATTCTAATATGTCACAAAAGTGTCCCCTGAAGCAAAGTGTCGTATAGCGTAGAGGAATCCAATAAAATGGAAGGGAATAGAGGATCGTCGTGAAAGGGAAAAGAAAAAATCCATGATATTGTGAACCAAAGTATCACAACTAGGGCTTTAATGAAAGAGGCTATTTTAATCATAAAAATATTAAAGAAGAGTTATTTATGTCCTATAAATTATGTAAAAATTCTCACCAATGAGAATCCAAGAATACCATTATAACACCTCGGAAAATTAAATGTAAATTTATGTGATAAAATATGGGTTTAAGAGGGAAGGATTAGTGAAAACCAGAGAATTATGGCCAAAATGGGCAAAAAGGGCAAAATGGTAATTTGCCAAAAACGTGAACCGAGACATGAAAAATTGAGTTAGAAATTTAATATGACAAAAATAACGCTGGAAATGGAATCAGGACGGAAAATTGAGTGAATAGGCAAATTTAGGAAAAATTGATGAATAGTGACTTTTTAAGTGAAAGATACTACGGTACGAGTGTACCGATAAGTGTGAAATTTTTATGAGAATTTTGAGGAAAGAAAAATATGACATGGACTGGAAAAATATGTAGATTAAGAATTTGTGATAATAATTTTTATCGGGATTAAAGTTAGATCGCGTGTGGGACCCGTGTGACCGAAGTCACCTAGCTTCCCCCTCCTTTCCCCACGCCCTCTCTCTCCTCTTTTTCCTTCTCTTCCCGTGGGTTCCCTTTTCATTTGCAAAAACATGAACCATTCTCTCTTCCCTCACCATTTCTCCAATTCTTCACCAAATCACTTGATTTTGGTGTTGAAATCTATTGTAAACAACCTTCTAAAGCCATTGGTGGTACTCTTAAGCCATGAAACCACCTCCTTGAGGCGAAAATGGACAAACTCAGATCCGACCCTTAGGTGTTCATGGAGTTTTTGGGAGTTTTTGGATCTCTTTTGGATTGATGGAGCCTTGGTGGTGTTCCTACACTAGATGGTGAGTATATTTGTGGTACTTTTGTAGTTGGTTTTGTAGATCTAGAAATTATGCTTTGAATCTTTGATTTTAGATGTGTGATGATAGAGAGCTCAAATGGAAAAATGCTATTAGATGAAAAGGCCTTAGAATGATGCATGAAAGCTAGAAATGCTATGATAAATTTTGGTGAAAAAGTTAGGTTTTTAACTTAGGAAAAATTTGTGGAAATTTCATGAAAATGGGTAAGTGATGTAATTGAATAATTGAATGGTGGACCATTGGAATAGATTGATAATATGATTGTATGATTAGCGAGTGTGTTAAAATGGAATTGAAAACCTTGTAGAATCAACCTTTGAGGAATTCGAACCATAGAGTGGTTTGGAGGGAAAACGATGTAAAAATGGTGTAGTTGAGATTGTATGATATAAAATGATGTTTAATTGAGTGATGGTATAAAGTGATGTAGTGGAATGAGAAGAAAGAATGTGTGATGTATGGTGTAATTGGTAAATTAACCTATAAAAGAGTTTGAAGTAAAATGGTATGGAAAAAATAGCCTTTGGTCTAGGTGATTTAAATGATGATTAATTGTGTAAGTGAATGGTTTACATTGGAATTGTATTTATGATCATGATGTTGATCATACAGGTTGCCTCTTGTGGACGCTTTGGAAGCGGGTAAGCTTGGAGCTTACGTTTGGAGCATTGGCTCGGTATTGAGGTAACCTTTGGAACTGGGGTTTAGCCCTTGTGTGCTCCACCACACCTAGTGGATGGTTGTGGTTGGATTATGTGGTTATGACATTGTGTGATTGTGTGCTTGTATGCATATTGCTTGATTTTGTGAAAATTGTTTGGTCACTGGCCAGTTGACGTGTGTGGAGTTTGGACATCCGCTGGGTTCGTCCTTGTGAGAATGCCAGTCGGGTTTTGCCGTGGAGTCGACTCTGGGAGCGGCGCCAGGATGATCCAAACGGGGACGTCCGCCGGATAGGGCTCATGAGGAGTTCCGGTTGGGTATTGCCATGGAGTCTTCTCAACCATGGGAGAGGCGCCAGGACTGTCTCGGGAGTTATATGATGGAGTCCTTGAACATGAATCCATGAGTGGATGTTCTCGGGTTGTCTCCAGTTGATGGGTGATATTGTATTACATGCATATTATATGATGTTGTATTTGCACATTGAGTGAGTCATGGGGTGGAGAAACCTCCAGGGCCCTTGGTTTACTGAGATATATTTATATATCTCACCCCGTGTTGTGGGGCATCATTTCAGGTTAGGTTGAGCCTGGAAGAGTGGAGCATGAGGTGCATATTGGAGGCACCATGTGATGAGCATTGGATAGGGACACATCTTGCATATGTTTTATGCTTTAGACTTAGGCCATGAACTTGTGCATGTTGAAAATGCCATGCTTGTATGTTCATGACTACTTGTTAAGTCTTTCAATTTGACGTATATGTAGGACTTTAGTATATATTGTATAATTGAGTGAGCATGGGACTTGTCCATTGCCACATTCATTGTAATTGAAGCCTTGGTGAATATGTTGTAAAATGGACCATATTTGATGAAAAATGGCCATTATGTTAAAGACTTTGTATATGATACATAATTGAATGAAAATGCATGTTTGATTGGCCTAGAGCCTAAATTAGAGTATGTTGAAGTGTTGTGTGGAGTACTAAGATGTTAGGGATGGATTACACAACCCTTCTTGGGCTTAAAATGCTGTAATCTGTCACTTTTACTGCATAGTAATCGATTAACCAAGCATGGTAATCGATTACCATGCAACAGGGGACGAAAAATTAGCTACTGTCTTCACTGGTAATCGATTACTGAGCTTTGGTAATCGATTACCATGTGAGGTAATCGATTACCCAAGGTTGGTAATCGATTACCAGAACAGAGGAATTGAAAAATTGGCTACTGCCTCATTTTTGACAGGTGGTAATCGATTACCACCCACTGGTAATCGATTACCACAGTGTAAATATTGAAAATTTGAGTTTTTCTAGACTAAAAGAAAGGGGTTTAACTTGATGGGTAGAACTCCACATGGTACGTGGTTTGAAACCACGCGTAACTTGTGTAAAAGGGCTAGAACTTGGTAAGAAATGAAATTAAGTTGATGGGTTTAAATGAGTTGAATAAAAACAAAGGTTAGTGGTGTTGTTAAGCTGAATGCTTCCGCGTATTGAATTTACAATTATAGTGTTGTTTTAATTGATTACGGAAAGGGTTATGGTTAAAAGAAAAGGAATATGATAAAAGGAAAAAGTTTGCCCGTAATTTAATTAACCCGACTACTGTGATTGTAACTGCGCTTAATATCATAATCAATGTTAACAATACCGGTACGTAACGGGCTGTTACAACCATCATCTACGTGGTGGTATTATTCATGGAATTATTATTTACAATTTTAATTTTGAGGAATCTTATTTTTCTAAGAAAACTTTAAGAATTCTTATACTAAATGGGTAATGTTTTCCTCCTTTCACATGACACAAGCAATTTTCCTACAGACAGATAAAAGTGGGCCATCAATTCTTTTACATTTTTTTTTATTTTAAAAATAGCGGCTCCCGCAATTGATTGTCCTTATGACTTGACCTAAGAATTTTCCTACAATATAATATTTGTTTTTCGATACTAAATATGAGGTAACTACGATTTCCAATGTAAGTTTCCTTAAAATCCAAAAAATTTCCTATGCCAAACGATCCCTAAAAACAATATTTGTTGAAGAAGAACGAGAGTATGAACCAAATATTATTGGTATAAGTGGTAAGAAGTTTGTGTCCTTTAATCAGAGGTCTTGAATTCGAGTCCAACGAATAAAAAAATGGTCTGAAGAGAGCCGACTCTCTATATAACACCTCGTAGATTTAAAATACATAATTATAGTTAAAATGATGATTAAAGGGTATGATTAGTGAAAATCCTGAGTTCTAGTTCAAAATACGTAAAAATGGTAAAATGGTAATTTGACAAACACATAACCCTAAACAGTAGAATGTTAGTAGAAGGTCTCAAATGGGAAAAATAATCCTAAAATGGATCCAGAACGTAAAATTGAGTGGATGGGCAAGTTTTTAGAAATTTGATGAATAGTGTTTTACTGGATAAAAATACAGCGATACAGTTGCACCGAAAAGCGTGCCGAGTGAAATTGAGCCCTAGGTTTGAAAATAAGTGGGAAAAGGTCCATAGGACTAGGAATTATGATTATTAATGAAATTTGATGAAAATTAGGGTTTTTGGGAAAACGTGCCAGGAGTGCACCATGAGGGGTAAAACAATAATTTCACTGAATTACTAAGAAACTCCGGATTCATCTTATCAAGGATAATTAATAGACTTTGTTGAATGTTAAATTTTTGATTTAATGGATAATTCATGGATTAACTGATGATTAGTGAGTTAGATGGGTAGTTTAAGTGATATTTCGTCCTTTGTGCGCCTACGTGGCAGTCTTTGTCACTTAAGACACTTGAACCCCACTTCCCTCTCTCCTCAATTAGCACACACAGCCCCTCCTCCCATGGCTGAACCGTGACATCCATTGAAGACCAAGCCAAGCTCATAACTCCTCACACGCTCATCAAATCGAAAAATGTTATTACACGAAACTTGTTCTCTTGCCTCAAATTAGTTGAACCCAACCTTTATCCACCATTGAGGAGCCACGGTTAGGGAGAAAGACCACTAGGACAGCCACGAAATTTTAGAGGTTTTTGAGCTTGGAAGCTTGAAAGTAAACTGGTCTTGAAGGTCGAAGAATGTGAGAGGGAAAAACAAAAATTTTTCCAAGCGGAAACACACATGCATACAAGACTCATGCTTTAAGACAACATGATGTTACCTTTGTTTGTGATTCGTGAAAGTTAAATTGGCCTTTGAAGGCCGATGCATGTAGGGGTGGCAAATCGTGTTCGTGGGTCGGGTTCGGGTCGACCTGTGTCTGACACGAACACGAATAGATTCAACCCGAACACGACCCGATTAATTATTAGTGTCAAAATTCTCAACCCGAACACGACCCACTTTTTCTGCGGGTTGACACGACACGACACGAAAAATCTTATAATATAAGTGTGATCCGTTTATTACACGACTCGCCCCAAAAAAGCACCAAATCTGATTGCAATATAACAAAAAAAAAATCTTGAATAAAAAAAACCTAGAGTGTATTTTTTTTATATCATTCAATAAAATTACCATAATAACCTTGAAAAAATAAAAAAAAATTATATTTGCGGGTCAGAGCGGGTTCACGGGTTGACCCGTGACCCGACACGAATATTTTCGTGTTATATTTTTCCAACCCGAACACGACCCATTTATTAAACGGGTTGACCCGAACACGAAAATTTCGTGTCGGGTCCGGGTTGGGTTGGCGGGTCGTGTCTTAAATTGCCACCCCTAGATGCATGTAAGGTGTAAAAACAAAATTTTTTACTGCGGAAACATACATGCACGCATAGGTTCATGCTTTAAGACAACATGATGTTACCTTGTTTTTGGCCTGATCAGTCAGGGAGATCAGATGTCAGGTTTGAAGGGTTCAAACCCTCTAATGGTGATCCACACCATCGTTCGTCAATGATGCAAGAACTCCTTCTTGAAAGCCACCAGATGAACACCACAGTGAGGCTTGCTATGCGCACAAGTGGTGAAGGTGGAGGCTAGGTATTCTGTTTGGAAAGGTGTAGTGAACTACCCTACAGAATGGTGCATGAGATGAAGGAGAGTAGGCTAGGTTTTCTTGACAAAACCCTAAGGTGAGGAACCACTGTTATATGCGCACACCTTGATAAGAGGAGGAGAGAATTTAATTCATTCAAAATGAAAACCAACTTTCAAAAACATTTGAAATTTGCGCATGGAACAGGGAAGGATAAGGTGGAGCTGTTGCAAAACCAATTTTGCCAACAACCTCCAATCTTATCCACATGAAATTAAGTTCAAAATAATTTAAACTTAAATTCATAAACTATCATATAGTATACATTTTCATGTGCATAATTCAGCCCTAGAAGGGGTCCAAATATATTGAGTAGTTGCATTCAAAATTTGAATCAACTCACCCATTGATTCCCTCAACCACCAAATCTGAATGGAGCTTTGTTTTAAGTGATAAGATGACATTCTTATCACTCAAATTTGCGCCCCAAACAGCCCAAGGATGTGCTCCAAAGATGCTTCTTGATCCAAGGAATATGTTCCAATAAGATCCTATCTTATCCTTTTGTTATGAAACAACTTTTCAAAGCCAATTCAAATTCGAATTCAAACACTTGAATTCAAATGTTCAAACATTCAAATTCGAAATTCAAAATTCAAAATTTCAAATTTCAAATTCAAAACTCAAATTTCAAAATTCCAATTCCAAATTCAAATTTCAAAATTCAAATTTCAAATTCAAAATTCGAATTTCAAAATTCAAATTCCAAATTCAAATTTCAAAATTCAAATTTCAAATTCAAAATTCGAAATTCAAATATTTGATTATTAATTTAACTAATTAAATTAATTAGTAATGGCTTGGACTATCCAAGCACATTACTAAGCTCCATTCACCACCCACCCATTTAGGTGGGCTTCCAAACAGCTTCTTGGGCTAACAACCATTATTAGGCCCAATACTTTTAAAGTTAGTCCATCATGACTACAAGGTGTTAGTGTGTGACACACTAGGTCCAACTTAGCTTCTGACATAACTGGGCTTGGGCCCAACAAGCCCACAACCCAATTAATGACAACACAGAGCACTAGCAATGCTTTGTTGCCCCAGAACTAGTCAGATTAATGACTTGATCATCCTATTGCACATATTTGGTTACCGTATGTATTTCCCTTCGTCTCGGTTATCTTCCCATTAACCTAGGGTAAGGAAATGTATCAACCCCTGCGGTTTAGGGTAAGCTTTATTCGAAATAGAGAATCTTCAATTTACTGACTCTAAAGGCAGATCATCTCATGATCTCTTTTACTATGCATAGATTCCCGAGTCCCTGTAAATGTCATCCCGATTTCTCCGGTTTACAGATAACCTAATCTCTCACAGAGATTTGACGAATTCCTTCAGCTTATTACCCTAGCCCTGTGCCCTTTAAGGACACGCCCAACAGTATACCTATGAGTCTCCATGTTTCAGGCAGACGAGGCATACAATCAAAACATGCCTTCAAGAACACTGTCTAGGTAATAACTTCTGGTCTAAGGAAAGACATACCCAAACATAAAGAGATTACTCTAATGACACTATCTGTGAGATTTCCTCATAGAGTCTCTTTTTGGGTCTGTTCAGTGCGAGCTATACTCTTATAGGTCCACCCACGACTTTAGACTAGGAACATATAATTAGGAATAGACATGCGATATCCTTGAATCCTCATGATCGTGATCTCGTCATAGATACTCAAGAGATACATGTTCTATTCCAAGGGGTTTATCCAGTTTATTCATATAATATTTACAATAATATCGAGACATAATATGAAACTGAATAAATAGTGCTTTTATTTATTTGCGACAAACAAAGTTCTACATCTAGTGTCCTTTATTTAATCAAAAGATTGTCTCTAGGACACCCATATACTAACATTCACAAGAAGGGAAATTTCAGAAAATTGAAAAAACATGTCCAATGAAGATGGCTACAGGTCTTTTTGGTCGACACCTCTCTTGAAGAAGACAAAAACCTTGTCTGTACGCAGAGGGAAAAAGAATCAGAGTTGATTTGGTATTTAGCCTAAAGAAGGCATGACAAGAAAGTGGAAAAAAAGATAAGGGCCTCAACGTAAGTTTGATAAATAAAGCAAGAGTGCTGCTAGCAAAAAAAGGAGTAGAAAGAAGCGATCAGAAAAGAACAAAAATCGTTCTTTATATAAAAGGGAGGATTCCGGTGTTCTAAAAAAGGGGGAAAAGAATGGAGAAAGGATGCAGAGGAAAAGATGAAATCGGAGTAAGAGTTTGTAGTCCATTGTAGTGAAAAGTATTGAAAGCAAAACACCACGAGAAGGGAGAAGGGGGGTTCCATGAGTTAGAAAACAAAAAGAATTTTAGAGAAGACATCACACGAGAAACACCAAAGAGAAAAGGCGTGGGGAGACGCCAAAAATCGACACCGCTAGAAGACGTCTACTGCACCAAAGTTATCGTCTCCCTCGTGCCACCAATCTGTGTCGCCGGAAAACTACGCCATTGCAAGCTCCATTGGTCACCATTTACCGGTTACTGCGTGATGATTCCCATTTCTTGCCGCATTATCATCTACGCAAAATCTCATCACTATTTTGTCGTACCCATCCATTGGCATGCCTCTGTCTCCAGTATCCAAAAGAAGTGAAGAACTCATTTGGTTTGACGCTGGGAAGCTACGCTACTTCTAGCTTAGGAAGGAGGTATCTTTATGATTTATTTGTTTTTTTTACCATTTATTATCTTATGTTTTTTTTTATCACCTACCAGCTGTTCATTACTTGTCACGTCATGCAGAGGTATCGTGTTACTAACTGAGTTCACATGGCTTTGTGATGTTTATTTTTATTTGATTCTTTTTTCTCTATTATATTAGATTTTTATCATCATCTTACATTTGTCACAATCTGTAAGTTTTAGCATTTTCTTTTATCATCAGCCTGGACGGTTTCCTTCTTTTTAAATAAATAAATAAAAATAAAAATCTGAAGTTATATTATTTGAACACAAAGATAATAAGAGAACTCATTTTCTCTTTCTTATCAGGATGATCACTATGATTAATATATATATATATATATATATATATATTTCTTATCTGGATTTTTTTTATTAATGCTTGCATAAAATACTAAATGACGAAAAGCAGTTTCGTTTTAACAAGGCTTTTATAAAAACGTTAACTTTAATTCATAAAAGGGGTATATTCTTAAAAAAATGTTAACGCCCATATTAATTAAGGGTTTTATTTTTATTAGTTTACATAACATAACTTTACTTTCCTACACACACATTAAAGAGGTGGGGTCCACATGTTTCTCTTTCTCTTTCATCATTCCACTTTCTCTCTCTCCATCATTGTTAGTGTAGGAAACTACACTTGTATTATGTCACATGACATTAATAAAACCTATTAATTAAAGGGGTAAAATCACATATCAGTTGGTTTGCTGTTTAAGTTCTACTAGCCTACTGACTTAAAATAATGGTCACCGAAACTCTTTTTTTCTTCCCGATTACATAGACTAATATTACTTGAGTGGTCAAATCGATGTCAAGGTTCAAAATTTAATAGAATTTATCATAAGCTTTATAACAATACAAGCAACAACAATGAAATCATTTTAGTGTGTAAAGGGGTAATTTAGCCGTGACAGCTTGTCAATCCCTTATGTTTCATTCCGGATCATTTTAGCCGTGACGACTTGATGATCTGGAACTCATCAAATTTATGATATTTTTATATCAATTTAAAACATATGGTAACATTAAAATTATTTAAGGGGATTTAGCCGTGACGGCTTGTCTACACCGTGATTTCATTCAGGATCATTTGAACCGTGATGGCTTGGTGATCCTGGAATCGTTTAATTCATCATATTTTGTAAAACATATATGACATTAAATATTAGTTTAAAGGGGTAATTTAGCCGTGACTGCTTGTCGATCCTGTGTACTTCGTTTAGGGTCATTTCAACTGTGACGGTTTGGTGATTCAAAACGGTCAAATTTAACTAATCTTTAAAAATAAGATTATTAGTAAAAGAATATTATCCAATACACAAATAATTTTTAAGAACGATGTGGCTTTGAATTCCTCACTGCACCAGAGGATACGTCGGAGCGGAACTCTTTCCGTCAATCTAAATAAAGTTTAATAAATTATTTCTCTTCTTAATCATATTTATATTTTATGGGGAAAAGAAAATATTTTTAAAAGCTATTAATAATTCGCACAAATAATTTAAGGTAACCATTTTTTTAACGGATGTGTCAGGGGTGCAGTATGATTAAGTTTCCACCCTTCCCTGCGCATAATTAGACTCCCTAACCTTGATCTAAAATTTTAAAGACCAGTTTGCAGTAAAAGGTTATCCAATTTTTCCAAAGTAAATAAAATTGGTGGCGACTCTGTTGTTTTGATTTTAAATTTCGGGTCGTTACAGATGGCGACTTCGCAGGGGACTTTAGAGAGTCAAGCCTGTTTTAATTAATTGTGCGAATTCATAGTAGTTTTTATATATTTGCTTTACATCCCTTTAGTTTGTTATTTTGCTTCATTTTGTCTTTGTCTTTTTATTTTGCAATTTCTTATTTTTTATTTCTTGTTTCTTATATCTTGATATGTGTTGGAAAGATGTGATGATTGGCTCCAACTTTAGAATAGGGCTCTTTTTATGTTATTATATTATTGCCCTCAATTGTTTTGCTGATTGGGTTACACACAACACCTACACATTCATCTCACAGAGATTTGATGAATTCCTTCAACTTATCACCCTAGCCCTGTGCCCTTTCAGGACAAGCCCAACAGTGTACCTATGAGTCTCCGTGTTTCAGGTAGAGGAGGTATACAATCAAAGCATGCCTTCTAGAACATAGTCTAGGTAATAACTTCTGGTCTCAGGAAAGACATACCCAAATATAAAGAGATTACTCTAATGACACTATCTGTGAGATTTCCTCATAGAGTCTCTTTGTGGGTCTGTTCAGAGCGAGCTATACCCTTATAGGTCCATCCACGACTTTAGCTAAGACATCTCCATATCTGTAGTACATGAGGTCTTTACCTTGTATCCATATACAAGTAGATAAGTCGTGCTAGTCTTACCCGAGATCATTGATCCCCATTCTCAGTGTCTCTAGACTAGGAACATAAAATTAGGAATAAACGTGCGTTATCCTTGAATCTTTATGATCGTGATCTCATCGCAGATACTCAAGAGATACATGTTCTATTCCGAGGGGTTTATCCAGTTTGTTCATAATATATTTACAATAATATCGAGACATAATATGAAACAGGATAAAGAGTGCTTATTATTTATTTGCGACAATTAAGGTATACATTTTATGTCCTTATTTAATCAAAAGATTGTCTGTAGGATACCCATATACTAACAAGCTCCCACTTTGCCTAGAGCCAATCAAACCTAAGTTGTATACCCAAAGCCTCATAATGACTATAATGTTTTCTCTGAGAAACAACCTTTGTCAGAGAGTCAGCCAGGTTATCATCTGTGGGAACATAATCCATCTTTACATCCATTCTTTCAATGATTACTCTAATCAGTTGATATCTACGGAGCACATGTTTAGATCATTGATGAGACCTAGGTTCCTTTGACTGCGCAATGGCTCCAGTGTTGTCGCAAAGAAACTGTATGGGCTCATCCACGCTTGGAACCACCCTTAGTTCAGATATGAACTTCTTGATCCACACGACCTCCTTAGCCACTTTTGAAGTAGCTATATATTCAGCTTTTGTCGTTGAATCTGTTGTTGTCTCTTGCTTGGAACTCTTCCAAGACACTGCCCCACCATTTAAGGTGAATACGAACCCTGACTGTGACTTGCAGTCATCTTTGTCACTCTGAAAGCTGGCATCAGTGAACCCTTTCAGTGTTAACTCATTAACCCCACCATAGATCAGAAACGCATCCTTAGTTCTTCTTAATTATTTAAGGATGGAAAGTATTCGAATACAGTGAGGTTTGGTATTCGGATACTGTGGTATTCGGATACTGGGGGGAAAGTATTCAGATACTTGGTAGTATTCGAATACTTAAATGAAAATAATCGAATACTTTTTGGAGAGCTGGAGTATTCGAATACTACTCGTGGAGTATTCGAATACCTCCTGCAGAAATAGCATGAAATGAGTTATAATGAGTATGAAAGCCCTAATCACTTAGTGTAATCTTGAGTAATAATTATTGATGATTAATTATTGCTTAAACAGATTATGATTGTGCTGTTTGTGGGCCTTGAGCTAGTGTGGACTCTTGACATTGGATAGTTAGCTTGCAAGGTAAGCTTTCGTGTCCTCGGTTTAGCCATGTTGTGGTTCCACCATGTCCCATGGGGAGATGGTCTTATGCATGCTGTGTTGCTTTGGATGTTTTGGAAATGCTGTTGAGGTTTATATGCAATGTGCTTTTATGATATGCATGTGGGTCCACCTATACGGTAAGCCTGAGTATGTAGTACATACAATATGGTGATGCTGTGGGTGAGGTGCAAGCGGTGTTCCTTGTACTTTCTATGTGGGTAATAGACGTATTCCTGCATTTCTCTGGCTAGTAGAATATTGATAACTCATATGGCATGAATATCTGTTGCACTGCATACTTTTGGAAATTATACTGGAAATTACTGCTTTTAGAACTTATATTGCACATGAAAGTGAGCTTGGGGTGGAAGATCCTTGAGGACCCCTTGTCTTACTGAGATTTCTTGTTTAGAGATCTCACCCCACGTTTGGGGATGCTTATTTCAGGTTTGGGTAACCCTGGGGTTGAGACCTCGGGTAGCAGAAGGCCAGAGTTGAGTTAGATATTGCTGTATGTGCTGACATGTTGGATGTTGGATCCCATTTTCTGTTTTATGCTTTTAGCTTCATATAGTACTATGATGTTTGCTGTGAGACTGTTGTTGGGCATTGTTGCCTTATTTGGTGAGTATGGGGATTGTCCATGCCACATAGACTTGATTATGTCTTGTTTTATTTAAAGTTGGATAATGTATCAGGATATTGTCCGGACTACGTGTTGTAGATCCGTGACTTTAGATATTCACTTTAATACTTATATATGAGGTATTCAGTTAGTTGTCTTGCAATTTACATACAGGCGCTATTTTATGAAATTGATTAAGTAATCAACTTGGCTAGGGTTAATGATGTCATAATTGAATTAAAGAAAAAGTTATTCCACATTTTAAATTAAGGGTAGCTTAATACGATGACATGTTAACAAACCGGGTTAACACGGGATGTTACAGTATCCGAATACTTTTTTTCCCAGAAAAGTATCCCAATACTCCAGCAAGGAGTATTCGACTACCAGTGGACAAGTATTCGAATACTACACGAAAAGTATTTGAATACTTCTCCATCAGAATGCAGAAATATGAACTGTGATCTGCATAATTCCAATTTTAAGGGTCTAAATGTGATTAGGAGTCCAATGACTCCCTAAACAGATGTTCATTACTATGTTATGAACTCAGAAACACATTCATTTACTCAAATGATCCAAGTTTTACTCTTTAATCGATTAATTAAGTTTAAAAGATGAAAATGACAAGGAGGTGATCATACCTCCAAGGCTCCAAAACTCCAAAAATAAGGCACACAAGGGTCTGTGAAACCAATGCGCTTAAAATGAAAAGTACATTCATACAAGAGTTTTGATGATTACAAACAAGCAATAGAAGCAACACTTGAGTTAACACAACTCACAACAATCAAAAGTCAAAGGAAGCAATTCAAACAAGTCAACGAGAGCGAATCACTCAAGATCTTGATCACAACATACTCCTGAGAACTTAGAATCCAAAATGTAAAGGTAAATTGATTAATGATGCATAAATGAGCTCAAAGGACATTTAGACCCATGCATGCATTATCCAATATTTTAAAAGCATTGATTATTATGAAAAAGTTCCTTGACACTCAAAACATTTTATACAAGTCAAGGAAATACACTAAAAGTGATTAGAAACTAAAAGGAATACTTTACAGCTCATAAAACTGCATATTCAGAGAAAGTATTCGAATACTTTAAGTAAAGTATTCGAATACCAGTCAAAGTATTCGAATACTTTCAGCAAAGTATTCGAATACTTACTGGACAGAAAGCAGTCCAACGGCTATAAATGAAGTATTCGAATACCACACGAAAAGTATTCGAATACTTACTGGACAGAAAGCAGTCCAACGGCTATAAACGACTAGTTTTGCGAAAATGAGTGTTTTAAGAGTCATGGGGGGCCTCTATAAATAGTGATCACTATTCACATTGATGGGACACCTTTCCAAATCATTATTCTTGCTTTATTTCATATCATTTGCTTACTATTCATCTTCTTGATCATAAATCACCTTTGAGCTTCAATCTTGTGTCATTGATCAATTCCTATAAGCTTCAACTTGTATAATCTGTACTTCAAGAGTACAAATCCTTTTCTAAACACTCTCAATCTATTCTTGTGTGTAAAGGGTAGTGAGACCCTAGTGAGAGGTTGCTCATAACCTAAGTAAGTGAGTGGAAGTGTGAAGGTTCCAAGAATTAATTTTCTTGAAGGTTGTAGTGGTTTTTCAAGCACCCTTGAAGCTTGATAATTAGTGGAAAGTTGAACGGGCTGGACGTAGGTCACGGTGGTAGTGACCGAACCAGGATAAACAGTGTTTGCATTCTCTCTAACTCTCTATCTCTTTATATTAGCATTATTCTAACTACTTAAGCTTATCTTTTTCTCCTCTTTATATACCATTCTTTTGTGTGAATCTTCATTTTCTAAGCTTTGCTTTTATCATACTACTTTATCTTAAGAAAATTAAGTTTCACATAGGAAGTGAGGCATTTTATTAGAAATATTTTTAAAACTCAATTCACCCCCCTCTTGAGTTTGAGGCCACTTGTCCAACAAGTGGTATCAGAGCTTGGACTCTTGTATAAAGAGCTTAACCGCTTCAAGAGTAAAGATGGCCTCTTTGAACAATGATATGCCTCTTGAGGGAACCTCAACTTCAAGACCTCCTTTCTTTAATGGCACCGATTATGCTTATTGGAAAAGTAGAATGCAAATTTTTCTTGAGTCTATTGATTTAAAAATTTGGAACATTGTTGATGAGGGATATACAGCTCCCACAAAAAAGGATGAAAGCAACAATGATGTTCCAAAGACTCTAAAGGAGTTTTCGGAGGAAGAAAGTAAAGAAGCTAATTGGAATGCTAAGGCTAGAAATTTGATTACCAATGCTTTAGGTAGAGATGAATATTTTCGTGTAGCCTCTTGCAAAACCGCAAAAGAAATGTGGGATGTGCTTGAGGTAACACATGAAGGAACTAGTGAAGTTAAAGTCTCAAAAATTCTTGGATTAACTAGAGAATTTGAATTATTTGAAATGAATGATGGTGAAACTATTCATAGCATGCAAAAAAGAATAACCCATATTGTTACTCATTTGGATGCATTAGGAGCTTCATACAATAATTTTCAAATGGTGACTAAAGTCTTGAGAAGCTTGAATAGGGATTGGCAACCCAAGGTGACGGCTATTTGTGAATCGAAAGATTTAAAAAGCATGTCCATTGCTACACTCTTTGGGAAGCTTCAAGAGCATGAGTTAGAATTGGCAAGACTAACTCTGAAGGAGCAAGTCAAAAAGAAAAGCAAAGGATTAGCTTTGCAAGCCACTAGCTCCAAATCTCAAGTGGAGGAGGAAAAAGAAAAGGAGCCATCGGAAGATGAATTAGATGAAGATGAAATGAGTTTCTTTGTAAAAAAGAATGGGAAATTCTTTAAGAAGAAGAACTTTCAAAGAAGACCCCCATTTCCTCCAAGGAGAAGATTCAAGGATGAAGGAGCCTCTCAACCTCCTCATACATGTTATGTGATGCTCTCCGGCAAGTATACCGATCGCACAAGTAATAAAGTGATAAATACAGTTCGTCTCCACAGGGATTAGATCTAATATCAAGTAAAAAATTTCTTAAAGAATGGAAGTTTTCAAATAGGGTTTGTGTGACAAATATTGTCAAATTGAGTGAAATTAAAAATAAAGACTTGTTTTTGTGTTTTTTTGAATTGAAAAAGAAAACAATACAATTGAAAATTGATTTTTAGAAAAATATGAGAAAAGTATTGTAGCCAGGGTTCATTCACCAAATGATCCCCGCTTTTTACTCCGGATTGATTTATAAAAATCATTTATATAATCACTCAGATAAATTATCATCTAAAAGATTTAATAGTTAACCCTCAATTCCTTGCAGGGTTAACCCTTTAATCCCATGAGAAACCCCAATTCCTTGCAATGTTTCTCATGGGATCAAGCAATGGGCGTGATAATTTAAGCATTTGCAATCGTATACACGTCTATTCCTAGCACGCATACAGATTGTTATCTTACCCCCTTTCGAGATCAAAACCCCAATATTCCTATCTAGGATTTTGATCCTCAGAATATCCCCAACTATCAGATTGATCAATTCTAATAAAGGGAATATAAAATTCGCACAGAGTAAAGATAAAGATAATTATATAAATTAAAAATCACAAATCAATCCTTCATGTCAAGGGTTCACATATGGATCGTGACCCTGACTACAATAAAAATGATCTAGCCGATCAACATCATGATCGCTGATCTAAAATTCAACATAAAATTAAAACAAAAGATAAAGAAATACTAGATGTAGATGAAGAACGAAGAACAACTCCAGTGCTCTTCTCCTCCAATCTCCAGATCTGTCCTTGAACCCTGTATCTGTGTTTTTTCCTTTTTTCAGATCTGCCAAGTCTGCTGACCTAGTTGCATAAGAGGTGCTTTTATAATGTTTTATTTCCTTTCCAAAAGTGCCCCTCAGAAAACACGGAGATCCGTCCCGCAAACCGGCGCCGGTTGGCACCGAATTGGCGCACGTTTGCGCCACTCCAAATCTTGGTGCTCTCCGGCAAGTATACCGATCGCACAAGTAATAAAGTGATAAATACAGTTCGTCTCCACAGGGATTAGATCTAATATCAAGTAAAAATTTTCTTAAAGAATGGAAGTTTTCAAATAGGGTTTGTGTGACAAATATTGTCAAATTGAGTGAAATTAAAAATAAAGACTTGTTTTTGTGTTTTTTTGAATTGAAAAAGAAAACAATACAATTGAAAATTGATTTTTAGAAAAATATGAGAAAAGTATTGTAGCCAGGGTTCATTCACCAAATGATCCCCGCTTTTTACTCCGGATTGATTTATAAAAATCATTTATATAATCACTCAGATAAATTATCATCTAAAAGATTTAATAGTTAACCCTCAATTCCTTGCAGGGTTAACCCTTTAATCCCATGAGAAACCCCAATTCCTTGCAATGTTTCTCATGGGATCAAGCAATGGGCGTGATAATTTAAGCATCTGCAATCGTATACACGTCTATTCCTAGCACGCATACAGATTGTTATCTTACCCCCTTTCGAGATCAAAACCCCAATATTCCTATCTAGGATTTTGATCCTCAGAATATCCCCAACTATCAGATTGATCAATTCTAATAAAGGGAATATAAAATTCGCACAGAGTAAAGATAAAGATAATTATATAAATTAAAAATCACAAATCAATCCTTCATGTCAAGGGTTCACATATGGATCGTGACCCTGACTACAATAAAAATGATCTAGCCGATCAACATCATGATCGCTGATCTAAAATTCAACATAAAATTAAAAACAAAAGATAAAGAAATACTAGATGTAGATGAAGAACGAAGAACAACTCCAGTGCTCTTCTCCTCCAATCTCCAGATCTGTCCTTGAACCCTGTATCTGTGTTTTTTCCTTTTTTCAGATCTGCCAAGTCTGCTGACCTAGTTGCATAAGAGGTGCTTTTATAATGTTTTATTTCCTTTCCAAAAGTGCCCCTCAGAAAACACGGAGATCCGTCCCGCAAACCGGCGCCGGTTGGCACCGAATTGACGCACGTTTGCGCCACTCCAAATCTTGGCGCTGGGTGGCGCCACTTCTCCACACAAATGGCGCTAGTTAGCGCCACTTTCACTATTCATTGGCGCTAACTAGCGCCAATATTCCTTTACTTTTAGGCGCTAGCTAGCGCCAGTGTACTGACTTGCGGCGCTAGCTTGCGCCATTTCCTTTGTAAATTGGCGCTCCCTTGCGCCAACCTTCTGTGTTATTGCGCTGAGAAGCGCCACTTTCTTCATGAGTGGGCGCTAAGTTGCGCCAAGGTTCTGTCTTGCTGCGCTGAGGAGCGCCACTTTGTTGCTACCTCGCGCCACTTTGATGTCCTCGCTGCAAAGTTCGTAATCTGGTGCGGTTTTGTGCCAGTTTGGTGCTGACCCGCGCCATGCTTAGAACTCATAGTGTGCTATAACCGTGGAAAATTGCATTAACATGTTTTTTTGTAATTCTTCATTTATTTTCCCTGTAAAAATACAATTAAAAGGTGAATATTAGTGACATTCAAAGAATCAATATAATTAGCGAATATGTATTTAATTTGCTCTCTTATGACTCAATTCTTGTCAATTTTATCACAGAAAAATCACACTTGCCAGAGGCACATCAAACCATTCCCAGATTTAAACGTTGCTGTCCCCAGCAATGTAAAAGACTTAATCCAGGAAATATTCACTTAATCTAACATAACAATCATAGTCACTCTCAGACTCAATATGCCATGTATGCCTGACTCAATATCATGAACTTCTAATAATGCCATCAGCTTCTTAAATATATAAGTCTACATTGATTACCCCTCACACAGATAAATAATGTTCACTCAACACTCAGTGTTTAAGGGTATCATGAGCACTCAATTACTCAAAGCCATAACACTACCATATGCTTGATTATATTCTACAAAATTCTTGAAATTGAAGAATCAAACACATGCATTAATTGATCAAAAGGACTTCACAGGTTGTAACTTTGGCTGGGGTAATAGGTAGGAAAATTTGGATAGTAGCTCAAACAACCAAGAGATTGAAAACTGATATTATTTCATTTTTAACAATTTCAACTCAATTGTTTTGCTCCACTAACATTCCCACAGAATTCCGGGAATTCATTCCTTCCCGCCACCTTTTATTCTTTTCCTTTTTCTTGCTTTCTTTTTCTTTTTCACTTTTTCATTTTGCCCTTTATTCTCTTTTTTTTTTTTTTTTCTTGACCATTGTGGAGCTTACCTCACTTTCTTTACTTTATTTCCAACACTTTCAGTGATTCAATCTCAACCAAGGTAAGTTATATGGATATTGGCTAAGCCATTAATCAGGCCACGGGTCATTTTACAATAAATCAATTCAGGCTCAAAAGGGCTAGCAAGGGAAAATTTCATACAGGTGGGCTATTTTGGCCAATAGCTAATAAGAACAAAATGCCTTTATCATATCAATCAATGCATGCATTACAGAGAAACAAATCAAGTTCTAGAGTATTACAACAGTGAGGCCTTTCAACAAAAATTTCAGTGTTTAGGCTCAAAACCTCACAGCTATGGTATCAATGTAGACTCAAGAAAATTGACTTCAGACATTATCAGAATTCACAATCTTAATTCAGACAACCAAGCAATCATGCAATCTAATTATGCCTATGCAATGTTATGTCAGAAAGTCATACAACATATTGCAAGAATTTAATCATGTACATTAAAAAGATGAGCACATTTAAACCTGGGATTTGTTCAAAACACACCATTTTTTTTTTTTTAAAGATAACACAAAATAACTATAAAAATAACTAAAAATAAATAAATTACAAGAGTTAGAATATCTCCCCTGATCGAAGAATTGAAGTTCTAAGGTGCAAGCCAACCATTCCCAGATTTAGAGAATTGCTGTCCTCAGCAATAATTAGACCACAAAAATGACTGAAAACCTGCACAATAGAACAAACAGTGGCATATAGAAGAAACTATAATGCACACATCAAAATATCCGAATGTTTGAGGAATAATCTAACAAAAAGAAAATAATTGACCCTAACTACAACCTATGGTCATAATCAAAACAGCAAATTTAAGAAACAGAAAAATTAAGCTAAATACAATATATCTCCATCCGTAGGAGACATCAATCGTCCTCATCTTCAGAATCTTTCGTTGCCATCCTTCGAGCATCTTGGAATGGATCAGGAGCAGGACGATACAGCTCTGGGTCCATAAATGGCTGTGAAGGCATGGGAACATCAGCTGGAGCCGGAGCAGGATAAGGGTTTTGATACACAAAAGGAGGAGGAACTTCTGGATACACCGGTCGGAATGTTTCAAATGGCACAGTAGGATATGCATGCTCCAGGAATTGCTGAAAATACTCTCCCTGCATAAGAAGTTTCTCATTCTGAATAGAGATACGCTTGAACTACTACTGATTCTGAATAAACATCTGTGAAAGCTGTTGTTGCATCTCATAAAAATCATAAGCAGGATGAGGCCCTTGTGTAGTAACTGGAGTCGTATGAGCATAGTGTGCTTCTGAAGTATCCGACACAGGTACCTGAGGTATAATAGGCATATGCGGAACACGTGGAGAAGGAGGCCTACCAGCTTTGCGGCCTCTACTTCTGAAATCAACCTCAGATTTATCACAGTGATCTATGTATGTGTCCAGAGTCAATGTAGATGCAGGTCTAATATCAAACTCCTCATCTTCAGGAATAAGCACACCGGCCCGAATACACAAATTTGTAATGAGGGAAGCCAAACCCAGACGCTCTTTTTGCCTACTCCTTGTTATCATATGGCAAATTCTATCAGATAGTGCAGCAGAAATATGCAATCTTTCTTCCCCAATAAGTATATATAAGAGAGATGCTCTCTCAATATTCACATCTGATAGATTAGAGGAGGGCAAGATGTTAGCATTCACAAAACAATGCCAGAAACGGCATTCACCAGTCAAGTGTGACATGCGTAACTTTTCTGGAATTCCCCCATATTTAGTTTCCCATTCTGAGAATGGTTGAGTTATCCTTGTCCGCACCATCTCAGTTACTTGAGGAAATTCCTCCGGATATTGCCTGCATCCCATAATAGGCAACATGCGATTATAAAGATTAACATAATCGCAAGTCGTAGAAGAATGGTAACTTGTTTGCAGGAATGCCTCAATGGTAGCTGAATCAAAGGGAACTGCAACTCCCCTTACCCAAGAAGTCCTGGTTCTGTGTAATTCCTCCAAATCAGCATTTGCATAGAACTCCTTCACAATTGAGCTGGGGGCTAGTTCAGCGTAATCTACCAGCTTCTCCCATTTCCTCCTTTGGATAGTTCTCATGATGGGATTGTCATGAGGTAGATCCAGAGAAATACGTCTTTCTGGAAAAAACCTTTGTCTGCATATGAATCGTAGAATCTCTTCTGAGCTTCCATGTGCAGAAATCTGCTTTCATCCAGAGTAGAAATTTTTCTCTTTTTTTACTAGCAGCTGCTGGTTCCTTACCCTTAAAAGTCTGAAAATCAGAAATACAGCCAAGCCATAATACAGATAATTCCCAGATTTATCTCAAATCAAATCAGTTAATAAATATGCATGCAGATGGTATAAATATTGCAAATATTTCTAGCCACGCCCTGCGCATACCATTCCCAGATTTAATCTTAGATAATATAACACAAAAATTTTTTT